>CM030366.1:194622881-194756399 GCA_017893485.1 Hemerocallis citrina
AATAATAAACAATACAAAAGTATTTTAGGGCACAAAATTTATTTCAACAACCAAACATAATAATTAAACAATTTATTCTAAATCATTTATAAATTCAATTGATTTCAATAATTACATATATGTACAAATACCTAAGAGTGCGAAATCACAAAAAACTTGAGTCCATAATCACAAGAAGAAATATAAAATATATAAATATACAAATCCCACGAAAAAGGCACTCTGTGGATACATCAAAATACAAAAAGAAGGGGGAAAATATTTTAATTTTTATTTACTAATAAATAGTTAATATATTCATTTAAATATGGGACTTACAACAAACAAAAGGCCCATATCTTTACTTGTACAATCTCAATTCTTAAATGCCCATATCAGAACTACTCAATATTGCACTGGGTTAGACGTCAAAAACTGTTGAATTCTGCCTGGGGCAAACACAAATTTGGACTATGTCAGTTAAATCATTATCGTTCTTTCAAGAACTGTTCTACGAAGTAGAAATTTGTTTAGATCGACTTTGAGCATCATGCTAGCACAGACTTGGTACAAACCACACAACATCACCGTACTTCATTGATCATATAAGCATCTGAAGACATCAAGATTCATTCAACCTGCTCATTCCTTAGATAGAACTTATAACCCCATAATCTAGTTCTTCCTCCAAAAAAAAGAAAAGAGATGCAATTCTATCTGCACAAATTAAAATCACGTACAGCAAAAGCTATCACCTAAACTACATCAGTGAACTACCATTATCCCCTTCGTCTAACTTGAACAACTTAAATGACATTTTCATAACATGGTACATGAAACATGAAGTCCCCTACTACTTAAGTTGGACATACTTGACTTAAAAGCGTCACTAGATTCTCTTTGATGCAAAAATAATATACTACTAAGTTGAATACATCCTGGATAATCCAGAACTGTGACAGCATGATGAACTTTCCGAACTCAATTCAATTCACAGGAAACAGGGGGAAAGACTTGAGGTATCGAGGGTCACACTGTATGTGATGAGTACAATCGGAACCTTTACGCTATCGAGCAACATAAGCATAATTTAACAACAAATGAAAATCATAAATACCAGTATTGAAATGTATTCAATTTCTAAGATACAAATTAAACATTTCTCAGAATGACTCAAGAAAGAAAACAACTAAATTAGCCAGCAGTCACACATTTATATCTGAAAGCAAAGCTGCAAACCTCAATTCCCATAATCCAGAAGACATCTAAACTCCAAAGAGAACATACTATCTCTATAACAATTTTGCTCAGGAATGAACACGAATATGAACTGGCTACCAAGTGATCTTCATTAACATAGTATTCCAATATGGGACTTGCAACGAACAAAAGGCAGCTACATCGAAGTTTCATAAATCCTAAAAAGACAGTCTAATTCTGAATCATAGAGTAATACCCAAAAATATGCACAAACACTCGCATACAAAAATTAGATATGGTATTTTAAAATCATTCCAGATTATAAATAGCTTAAATACTTGATATATAATGATTTAAAAGGACCTTAATAAAGAACAAAGCTACCTTCAAAGTTTCTCAAGAAGAGGATTTGCGATCACTAAAAGCACAAGTGCAAGTAACGAGGTATGACACTAGAATGAAGTGTATTCATATATACAAGCACCTAAATGAGCACTTAAAAGGAATATTTTCTAGTGAAGTGTATTCATATTCAGCATTGAGAAGTGATATACAAAATATTTATCTGTTATATAATTACAAGATCTAAAAAGGGTTTTTATTCTCAGTAATTTTGAAGCAGTTTTGGCATGCAATAACTAGTGGTCAATCTTAATCTTAGTGCCAGAAGGAATGAATACTGAATATATAAGGAGGATCAGTTTGTTGGATACTTGGATATATAGATATATTCTCACTATATAAACTAGTAATTTACACGTGCAATGCACGTTTTAATAATTTCAAAAAAATAAAAATAAAAATTCTAACCTAGGGAGGATTTGAACTGGAAACCTTCTTTATATTAGTTATGTACGTGTGTTGCACATGTTGGTAGAATGACAAAATGACAAATGACACTAAGGCCGTCTCTCATTATAATATTAGAGATAATATTATGTATAATATTATTCTATGGATAACAGGTGTTACACATACTAATTGTATGGAAATCGGACCGCGGGTTGAGTCGGTTTAGAACCCAGTACCCAAACCAGTATTTATCATATAAATACTGGCTTGTAATAGTAGTCTAGGTATTACAATTTTGATACATAGGTAAATATCTCAAGCATCTTAGTCTAGGATATTAACTGTAATTTCTGTTGTTATTATTTCTCATAATCTCTAACGATCTTAAGATATTGTAATTAATAATTTTATGAGATTAATAAAGCGAGTGAAGAAAACAAACTGCAATGCACTACAGATCAAAGAACTATTTAGAGGAAAGAAAAAGATGTTTATATAACTTCTTAATGGGTATCGTTGTTATGAGCTCAAATGCCTTTATATATAGACCAGCCAACTACAACCATTCCCTCAGATTATTTCTCCTAAAGAAAGGGACAACTCTCAACACAGAGTTTACTAGTTCAATCCCAAAGAAAAGGAACAACTCTCAAGAGAAAGTTTACTAGTTCAAAAGCAAAAAAAGGAACTGATGACTTATTCTAAATTTGAGTTTAAATTCTAACAGCCTCCCTTAAACTCAAATTTATCAAAATAACTCATGCCCATCATCTTCTTCAGTCTGTAAAATGCTTCAGCTTTCAAAGGCTTTGTGAGGATATCCGCAACTTGATCTTCAGATATGCAAAATTCTATCTCGATTTCCTTGTCTTCAACAAGCTCCCGAATGTAGTGATACTTAATGCCGATGTGCTTGCTTCTACCATGAAACACTGGATTCTTTCCTAATGCAATTGCTAACTTATTATCACAGTAGATTTTTGTAGGAGATTCTTGCTTCTGGTTCAACTCTTCAAGTAACCGCCGCAACCAAACAGCTTGGCATGCACTAGAGGCTGCTGCCATATATTCCGCTTCCGCAGTTGATAATGCCACAACTTGTTGCTTCTTTGATGACCAAGAGAACACCCCTGAGCCCATGTGAAACACGTAACCGGAAGTGCTTTTCCTTTCCTCCATATCACCTGCCCAATTACTATCTGTATATCCAACAAGATCACAATTGTCAGTACATGAATAAAAAATACCATGACTTTGATACCTTTGATGTATCTCAAAATCCTTCTTGCAGTTTGCAAATGGCTTTGGCTTGGTGTCTCCATAAATCTACTAATGAGTTCGACTCCATAAACAATATCAGGTCTTGTGGAGGTCAAATAACGTAGACAACCAACCAAACTTCGATAGTAAGTAGAATTAACAAACTCACCATTCCCAATCTTATCCAAAGATAACCTTGCTTCAACTGGAGTCTTGATTGGATTGCAAGATTCCATCTTGAAACGCTTCAAAATGTCAGCTGCATATTTCTTCTGTGAGATGAATATTCCTTCATCTGTCTGCATAACCTCAATTCCAAGAAAATAAGACATAAAACCCATATCAGTCATCTCAAACTTGCAACTCATAGCCTTCCTGAATTCATCAAACACAATTGGGTTATTTCCTGTGAAGATCAAATCATCGACATATAGGCAGACAATAAGCATATCTCCATGTGAGTTAGATTTGATATACAAAGTATGTTCGTACGGACACTTAAGAAAACCATTTTCTTGGAAATATGAGTCGATGCATGTGTACCACGCCCTTGGTGCTTGTTTTAAGCCATACAAGGCTTTTTTCAACTTGAGAACCTTGTCTTCGTTTCCTTCAGTGACATATCATGTGGGCTGTTCAACATAGACTTCTTCTTCGAGAAAGCCATTCAAGAATGCAGACTTAACATCCATCTGATGTATCTTCCATTTATTTTTTGCAGCTAAAGCAATCACCATACGAATGGTATCAAGTCTAGCAACGGGTGCAAAAACTTCATAATAATCAATACCTGGCTTTTGCTTGTAGCCTTTCATGACTAGCCTGGCCTTCAAACGATCCACTTGACCATTTGGCTTGTATTTTGTTTTGAACACCCATTTGACTCCGATCGATTTTTTTCCTTCAAGAAGAGAAGTTAGCTCCCAAGTATCATTCTTCTCTATCGACCGAATTTCTTCATCCATAGCTTGAAGCCATCCTTCATCTTGTGCTGCTTCTTCAAAAGTGAGAGGATCACAATCTGCAAACAGTGCAAAATTTATAATTTCTTCATCAGAAACACGATTATCATTTGTTACAACATAATCCTGTAACCGTGCTGGCATAACACGATTACGATTTGAAGTACGAGTCCGTTCAACATGAACCGGAGAAGGAACAGGCGATGTTGTTGTGCTACGAATCTGTGGTGCTATTTCAATAACATCAACTGGTTGTAATTCCTCTATATGTATTCCCATCTGTTTCTTCTCTTCAGTAGTCCACTGCCAAGATGCGTCTTCGTTGAACTCTACATCCCTGCTCACGACAACTGAACTTGTTTTTGGATTAAACAATTTATCCCTTGGTTTTATCACTGTAACCAATGAAAATGCATTTCTCACCTTTATCATCAAATTTTCTCCTTTTCTCTTTTGGTACATGGGCATATGCGACACACCCAAATACTCGAAGGCTCTCTACATTTGGTTTATAACCACTCCAAGCTTCCTTAGGTGTCATATTTTGCACACTTTTTGAAGGACACCTGTTCAAAAGATAAACAGAACATGCAATAGCTTCCGCCCAAAAATATTTAGGTAAATTCTTACCTTTCAACATGCTTCGAGCCATTTCAACAATGGTCCTATTCTTCCTGTCAGAGACTCCATTATGTTGAGGCAAATAGCTAGCTGTAACTTGATGTTTAATTCCATTTTCTTTGCAAAAATTAACGAACGAATTAGAGGTATATTCTCCGTCTCTATCCGTTCTTAGTGTCTTTAAAGAACAACCACTTTGTTTTTCAACATAAACTCTGAACTCTTTAAACATTTCGAAAGCTTCAGATTTTCGCTTTAGAAAATAAATCCAAGTTTTTCTACTGTAATCATCTATGAAAGTAATAAAATACCTATTACCTCCATGTGATACAGCCTCCATTGGCCCGCATATATCCGAGTGCACAAGCTCCAACTTATTTGTAGCCCTTCGTGACTTTCCAACTAGAAAAGAATTCCTGTGTTGCTTTCCGAGAATACAACCTTCACATAGTTGATTAGTACATTCAAGCAAAGGTAGGCCAGTAACCATATTCTTCTGAGACAACAATTTTAATCCATTGAAGTTAAGATGACCAAACCGAAAATGCCATAACCAATTTTTGTCTTGAACAATCACATTAAAAGAATTAATTGATTCAGTTTTCATTGACAGCGGAAACATGTGATTTTTTGTCATCTTTACTATAGCAACTAACTCATTTTGCCGATTCTCAATTGTGCACACCCCATTATCAATAATGATTTTATGTCCCTTTTCAGAAAGCTGACCCATACTCAATAAATTCCAATGTAAACTAGGAACATAATAGACATCAGATATATAATCTTGAGAACCATTTTTCAAGCGTATGAGAATTTTACCTTTTCCCATAATTGAAACTTTGGATTTGTTTCCAAAGTTTACTTCCCCACATGCAGATTCATCTAAGTGGGAGAATAGCTCCTTCTTTCCACACATGTGATTGCTGCACCCGGTATCTAAATACCATTTGTTGATATGATCTTCTTCACTAGCATTGCAGGCCAACAACAGAGTTTCCTTCTCTTCCAAATTATCAGTAGCATAGTTAACATGATGAGTTTTGTTTCTATAAAACATAGTTCTACACTCTGATTTGTAATGACCGAATTTCTTACAACGAAAGCATTGTACTGTGGATTTGTCATACCTTTTTCCTTCAGTATCTCGCTGCTTAGAGTTTCGATCCTTTGTTGAGGCACTGCTGTATCGGCCATTCATTTTTTCACTCTTTCCTTGACTTGAACCTTCTTCATTATTGGAACCACTTTTGTTGTTCATCGCCACCTTAGTTTGGAAGCACTCAATGGCATGTTCTAAACTGGATGCAGCCTTTTGGTTCATCCTGTTCATGAGAACTCAAAGAACCCATCAGCCCTTCAACTGACAATGTCGAGAGATCTTTTCCCTCTTCTATTGCAGCAACAACATAATCAAAACGGTCTGTTAACGAGCTCATGATTTTTTCAACAATTCATAAATCATCCAATTTTTCACCATTAACCCGCATTTGATTCACAAGAGATTGAATTCGATCAAAATAATCGGAAATGCTTTCAGAATTTTTCATATGAATAGTTTCGAATTCACCTCGTAGAGTTTGCAGTTTTACACTCTTCACCTTCGCATCACCTTTGTAGGATTTCTGCAGAAGATCTCACGCTTCCTTAGCCGTCGTTGCACTTGAGATTCTTTCAAACACCATCTAGTCTACAGCTTGATAGAGAAAGAATAACGCCTTCTTGTCCTTTTTTTCTATTTTCTCTCAAACAATCCTTCTGGACTTGAGTGAAGGCTTCATGTGCTCTTTGATCGGCCGGTTCAACGTACCCATGCTCGACGATTTCCCATAGCTCCTGGAAACCGAACAGTGCCTTGATCTGGATGCTCCATTGATCAAAGTTCTTCCTGCTGAACTTCGGAAGTTGAGGTTGAATTGATCCGTCCATCCTTAGCTCTGATACCAATTGAAGAAAACAAACTGCAATGCACTACAGATCAAAGAATTATTTAGAGGAAAGAAAAAGATGTTTATATAACTTCTTAATGGGTATCGTTGTTATGAGCTCAAATGCCTTTATATATAGGCCAGCCAACTACAACCATTCCCTCAGATTATTTCTCCTAAAGAAAGGGACAACTCTCAACAGAGAGTTTACTAGTTCAATCCCAAAGAAACGGAACAACTCTCAACAGAAAGTTTACTAGTTCAAAAGCAAAAAAAAGGAACCGATGACTTATTCTATGACTTATTCTAAATTTGAGTTTAAATTCTAACAACGAGATCGTCGAAGTTGACCGTTCGTCGGAATCCATCGTCGTCGCTGGTGGCCGCCGCCGCCGTCACTACGTCGCCGCAAACCACCGACCGCAGCCACCCACAGCCGTCACACTCATTGCAACCCTCTTCTCCTCATTCCCGAGCACACAGAGTGATCGAGAGATGGATTTGCTCAGATCCAATTTTTCGATTGGTGTGTTTCGCTGTTCGGTGTTCGGGCAAAGGATCGGATCGCTGAAGCCTGACACAGATCCAAACTAAGCGATTCTATTGGTTGGAAGTTTGGTGTTTCGTGTTTGGAGTCAGGACAAAATCTATGGCCATGTTTTTGCTTGATCAGATTCGGCGCCTTTTGATTGGGTGTGGGTATTGTTATTCCGTGTTTGAGGCCTGGAACAAGATCTTTCGCTGAGATGCTTTGACTCAGATCCAATCATTTGATTGGGTGATTTGCGTGTTTGGTGTTCGGGCCTAAGAAACAAACTTATTTTTTTCTATCTTGTTGGTTTGATTGGGTGATTTGCGTGTTTGGTGTTCGGGCCTAAGAAACAAACTTATTTTTTTATATCTTGTTGGTTGATTCAGATCCAACCCACAACCACTGGATCTCATCAAGATTGGTCCACTCTAAACTTTAAGATATGTGCTATTTTATTTGATTTAACTTTGTGTTTATTATTACACAGTTTTACAAAATAATCATTCATTTTACTGAAATTACACTATAAGTAATTATATAGAATAAATATTCTAGATTTTGGAATTCAAGTTTATTCCTTTAAGATGGAAAAACTTGATTAGGCGTACAAGATCCGAAACTAGATACGTTTGATAGTTCTGAATTTAATAGTTGAAAGATGAAAGCACAAGTATGATATGTGGATGAAATTTTTGGAGATGGTATAAGCAGTGAGGATGTTGTTTGGAATAGATACATATATGATTCAACTGGACTGAATCATATCTGAAATTAAAGATAAGTTATTTACTTGCATATATATTTTAATTATTTGTTGTTGCTAAGTGCTAAAGTTTAAAATCTTGTTAATCATTGTCTAATTAAATACAAGTTTGAATAACTGCTTTGGCTACGTGCTAGGGTCAAATATTTATTTTGATAAATGATAGGCTTTGACTATAAAATTGTATCTCCAATTAAATTGTTGTGAATTAGATAGTGCTAATAATTCGTTTAATTGGCTAATCTTTAACAATTTGATGAATGTAGAAACTTCAAAGTTACTTGCAAATTGTGTGTATTGGAGATGATGGATTTGCGTCACGGCAGAATAAGTCTGCACTACGCATTCTTCTCTATCGAATTTGGAAAACACTTCTAACTTGAAGCAGTATGATATGTTGTAATGTTTTTCAGTATTTTCATGTGATGAATGTGTAAATGTTTCGTGTGTTTGATCATATGATTGGAAGGTTTTAGATTATAGTTAGTCTCGCTTTTAAGACTAGCATGTTCAGGGTTGTTAAGTGTGCTTTATTATACTATGTGTATAAATATATATTGACAAACCCATTGCTTGCAGTTTGTGTGATATCATATTTTTGCTTCTATAATAAAGATTGATGTATAAGATCTAAAACAAATGTCTGTAACTTAGGTGAGAGCATCTTGCAATGCATGATATGACTATATTAGTTATGCTTTGTTCTTTCTTATTCACTGTGCTATGTGTGCAAAATTGAATTATAAAATATTGGCCATTATCTCGTTTAACATTTCGAAGATGATGGAGAACGAATATAGGAAAGAACTCTTCGCTCATTGTGTTTGAGCAATTGGACATTGTTAGAACTATGAGAGAAAATAAACATTTTGTGAAATGTAATAGAGTTTTTTGTATTAACTCATATTTTATTACTATTATTTCAATGTGCATAATATAGTTTATTGAATGTATAAGTCGAGTTTAACATATGAAGCAACTGATAATATTAGTTCTAATTTGTGTAGTCCTTGAATACGACGTAATAGTCTAAGACATTGAAACTATATAATAAATTGTTTGTTCTTGTTAAAACTCATAACTCTGCTAAATGACACCTAATTAAATATAACAATTGTGAAATTTGTGCTCAGATTATGATCACTAGAAAATCATTTAGTATGGTCTCTAGGAGTACACAATTTTCTTGAGTCAATACATTCAAATATTTGTGATCTTAGTATCTTTGTAACTTGATGAGATGATGATTGGTCAAAAGTATTTAGTTACTCTTGAAGATGATTATTGAATATTTGTCATATATATGGAGGATGAAACACTCGTTATTTTAATGAATTAAAAATCTAGTTCAATGCTAAGATCAAAATGTTTCAAATTTGATAGAGGTGGTGAATATGTTTTGATAATTTTAGAGAAGTTTGCATTTGTCATAATCTCTAGTACACTCTATTACTATTGTCAAACGGTATTGATAAAGTTAGAATCAAACACTCAGTGAAATGTTGAATTTTATGTTATTGATTGTTTATTTGACTTTGTGTAATTATGGGTGATGTTATATTATTAATCATACTCATAATTTGTTACCACACTCTAAATTACTTATACCTTGTAGATTAATGACATAAAAACACAAATAGTTTTTTTCAAGTGAAAACATGTGGTGTGATACATTTGTTAGAGTACATAACCCTAGAAGGCCTAAAGAATGACCTATAACAAATATTCGTGTGTACTTAGAGAGTGTAGAATTTGGTTCTATGGACAATTTTGGATCTATCTAATTTGTGCTAGAAGAATCTAAACTTGCAGAGTTCTTTGAAGATGTGTTCATCAAAGATAAATTTATGAAATTACATAGTCCTACAGATACGGTAAATGATTCACAGTTAAATTTTAGAACCAGCATTTTTGACACTTAAAACTTCAATGGTAAATGAGCTAAGAAGAGTCTTTAGTAGATAATGAAATGAATTTGTTGTTATACAATAATATTTTGAATTAGTTAATTTGCCGAAAGGGGCTGAAACTATAGTAAGTGGGGGTTTTGTAGAAGAAACTTAATTTTGATTGTTCAGTAGCAAATTTAATGCACTTTTCGTAGCTGAAGGATTGACTGAGATAAATAGGGTAAATAATGGTATTATGTCGACGAAGACATAATACCATTAGACAACTATTCTCTACTAGGGTTATCTCCGTAGACTATGTAAAGTCAAAGGATAACATTGCGAATCCGCTAACCAAAGGGTTAAATAGAGAGTTAGGTGATAAATCATGGAGGGGAATGAGACTAAAGCCCATAAAAGAATTAGTTGATACAATGGACACCCAACCTAGTTGACTGGAGATCCCAAGGTCTAGGTTCAAAGGGAAAACTAAATTGTAAACACCATATTGAATCACTGTGGGGATTTCCCCATGTCCATTCCTAGGATCATTGTGGGGATTTTCCATGTCCATTCCTATGTTGAAACAGTGATACCTGTAAGGGTGGAGGCTAAGCTAAACTTTTAATGATTCTTATACGTCGGAAATCCGTGCAGGATAATGCGGGTTACTTTTAACTAAGATATCACCTATGTGAGAGGGAAGAAAGGCCACTTTCAAGGGAATAATGTAGGGCAATATTCCTGTTTGTTACAAAATTTGTTTACAATAAAACCAAAGTTTGATATTCGAGACACAAAATCAGAAAGGGAGGAGAAGAAGAAGAAAAACCAATAAAATTAAAAAGAAAATGAAATTTACAAAACCAAACCAGTTTATGTCGAGGCTTGTGTACCACACAATCTCCTTAAAACAAATTTCACCTTTTCTGGGTGCTAAAATTTTCTTAGGCGTCTGTCTCCAAGAATGCAACTACAGCAGAGTTGACGTAGACATCACGTCATGCTCTCGAACTGGGTAGCATCTGAAATCTATCACCGAATGACTAAGGATGAAACCTGACTTTGAAGCACAGAACAGAAGGGAAAGAGAGGAGTTTCTGGTGTGTTCATTCAGGGGAGAGGGGCCTCTATTTGTAGGGACATGGTGAGAATTGTAACGACAGACAATGCGCTGACTGCATCCACTGTAACGGTAGACAATTCTTTAATGCACTGGCTATAACGGCAGACAGATGGTTGAATGCAGTACAGTATCAGTGGATAAATCAGTTACGTGAATAAATGGCAAACAAAACTGAGTGGCTCTGCACGGGGTGGGTACACGTCAGTTTGGCATT
This sequence comes from Hemerocallis citrina, assembly GCA_017893485.1. Lineage (NCBI taxonomy): Eukaryota > Viridiplantae > Streptophyta > Magnoliopsida > Asparagales > Asphodelaceae > Hemerocallis > Hemerocallis citrina. Next base: position 194,634,148 of record CM030366.1, read on the forward strand.
CGTGTCCGCAAGACATGCGAGCACACACAAGTCGCATATGATTTCCCGAGAATAGAACAGTCAAGCCGACTCCTTGTTCAAACTCGCCTCATCATCATTTGAAGGCTTAGATCACACAAAACTAGTCAAGGTTCTCCTCAAGCCTAGCAACGAGAACCCCAAAGTTTTTTTCCTCAATCCCGGCGTACAGGACGAGACGTTGATGACAAACTCCCTCCGAACCCGGCCGAAGTCACGAAGATAAGGATCAGATCAGAGATGTTCACATGGATTGATGAGGTGCTCTTCAAGCACTCATACACTAAGGTGGACGGGAGACCATATCTCCGATGTCTATATCCCGTGGAAGCCAAGTACGCACTAGAGGAGCTACATGGTGGAACTGGGGGATGCCATATGGGTAGCAGGTCGTTCGGGAGGAAAGTTCTCAATCACGTCTACTATTGGCCGACCATATTGTAAGACACCCAAGATATTGTGAAAATGTGCGGTCCTTGCCAGAGTTTCTCTTCGATCAAGCACACGCCACAAACCATACTCAAGTTGCTAACCAGTTCTGCCCCCTTTACCATGTAGGGGATGGACCTAGTTGGCCCCTTCCCAAAGGCCACGAGCCAAAGGCGCTTTCTCATTGTGGCCGTCGACTATTTCACTATATGGGTCGAAGCAGAACCCTTGGTCACCATCATCGAACATCAAGCCCAACATTTTTTCTGGAAACATATCGTATGCCGATTCGGATCCCGCACGTGTTCATTACGGATAATGGAACTCAATTTGCCGGCAGGGGTTTTCGAAAATTCTGCAAGGACCTCGGGATCCAGCAGCGATTCTCGTTGATATCCCACCCCCAGTCGAACGGCCAAGCTGAAAATGCCAACTGCTAAATTCTTGAAGGCCTTAAAAAAAGGTTGGAAAAATCTCCCAAGGGACTGTGGCTCGACGAGTTACCGAACATCCTTTGGTCGTATCGAACGACCCAGAGGATCTCGACGGGCGAGTCCCCATTCAACCTAACCTATGGGACGGAGGCTATCATCCCGCTGGAAATCGGACTCCCGTCACCTAGGATCATGGGCTTTAGTGAAGAATCAAACTCAAACGACCTTAGGGCCAACCTGGACCTAGTCGGTAAGGTCCAGGAGAAATCCATCATCAGGAGAAATATCTATCAACAGCGGATTGAGAGGTTCTACAACATGAAGGTCCGTCCGATTGACATCAAGGAGGGTAACCTCGTACTAAGAAAGCTTGCTATCTCTGACCCCAGCAAGAAGGGTAAACTAGCTCCGAACCGGGAAGGTCCGTACAAGGTTTTCCAAGTGGTACGCTCTAGCACATACTGACTCGAAGACCTGGGGGGCAGGATAGTCAAGAGACCCTAGAATGCTGAGCACCTTATCAAATTTCATGAAGGACCATAGGAACATCTGTGGTTGTAACATGCATTAAGCCTCATCCTTTGAAACCAAGCTTGAAATAAAAGCAATGAAGTTTATTTCCAAAATAGATTAACATGTCTCAACTTTACTTTTAACGAGAGATTCCTCAATCTCTCACGTCCTCGCCTCTCGATGTTGACTCTCAACCCAAACGAGGAAGTTTTCAATCCCTCAAGTCCTTGCTGCTCGGCGCTCGACCCTTACCTCGAGCTGGCTACTGGCTTTCATACTAAGCTAGGCCACTCGGTGAACAACTCTGAACGAGAGATTCTTCAATCTCTCACGTCCTCACCTCTTGGCGTCGACTTTCAACCCAAACGAGGGATTTTCAATCCCTCAAGTCCTTGCTACTCGGCTGCTCGACACTTACCTCGAGTTGGCTACTAGCTATCACACTAAGCTAGGCCACTCAGTGCTCAACTCTGAATGAGAGATTCCTCAATCTCTCACATCCTCGCCTCTCAACCCAAACGAGGAATTTTTCAATCCCTCAAGTCCTTGCCGCTCGGTGCTCGACACTTACTTTGAGGTGACTACTGGCTTTCACACTAAGCTAGGCCATTTGGTGCTCAACTCTGAATGAGAGATTCCTCAATCTCCCATGTCCTCTCAACCCAAGCGAGAGATTTTTCAATCCTTCAATTCCTTGCCGTTAGGCGCTCGACACTTACCTCGAGCTGGCTACTAACTTTCACACTAAGTTAGGCCACTCGGTGCTCAACTCTGAACGAGAGATTCCTCAATCTCTCACGTCATCGCTTCTCGGCATCGACTTTCAACCCAAACGAGGGGTTTTTTAATCCCTTAAGTCTCCTGCCGCTCGGCGGTCGACACTTACCTCGAGCTGGCTACTGGCTTTCACAACTAAGCTAGGCCACTCGATGCTCAACTCTTAACGAGAGATTCCTCAATCTCTTACGTTCTCGCCTCTCGGCGTCGACTCTCAACCCAACCGAAAGATTTTTCAATCTCTCAAGTCCTCACTGCTCGGCACTCACCTCCAACGAGAGATTTCTCAGTCTCTCGTTCCCGACGCCCGGCGTAGATTGTCTCATATTCAAGGTCAGCCAACAAAGCAGTAAAGGATCAATTTATTATGACATATAGAAGTACATCGATACGATCGGCTGAGCCGTATGAGAAGGGATACAACATAGTTACAACTAATAAAAATTTGGTTTACACTTCTGCTTATGGGGCCTTAGGACTGACACGAACTAGATCAAGTCCAACTGAGCGCGTTTGCTTGCCGATAAGCACTTCAGGGTCCTTGGTCGACACTAAGGTGGACGCTCTAGCAACCGAACTCTGAGCATCACATGGCCTCGGCGGTTGCTCCAACCTCAGGGTCGGAAACATATCCCCATCGGAGGGCCAACCGCTCCCAAAGGAACGGGTCCGAGATCCATCCATTCCGAACATCACCCTCAATCGTTGGATCTCCAATTCCTTCTGCACTGTCACCTCACAAAGAAACGACTCTGAAGAGGGGCATTGAATGACAATGTGAGATCTCGACCATTTGGACTCAGTGTCAACCAGATCTCGGTCGAAAATCGTCTTCTTCAGACGGGCCGATTCTAAAGTTAGTTCTTTCGACCTATTCATGAAGTAAGTTAGGGCCGCTTCCTGATCCCTAGCTGCTTTGGGGTAGCGCGCCAAATTGGCCTATAGGGACTTCACGCAATCCCTAAGACGATCAAGCTGGGTGCAGCGATGGTCGGTTATCTGGCACATATGAAAACAAAATCATTCCGAGCCTCATAGACCTGACCAAAATTGCAAAAGGAAGAGGGATTGGCCCAAAAAGTTTCTTTCATTAATTTGGAAAAACGGTACAAAAAGTGCGGTGGCTAGTCTACGTTCGGAAAATACAAAGAAATATATGACATAAAACGAAAGAAAGCTACTTGTAACGCCCCGGATCCCCGTTACCGGACATCCATAGCACAACCAGAATCTTTGCCTTCAAATGTATCTCAACACAGTAATAACACGAAAATTTAAAAACTTTTTGTTGCCAAATAAATCATTACATCATTAATTACAACCATTATCTTGTTCTTGAACAAGGAATACAAATTACATTAATTTATTACAACTTATTACAAATATTTACAGACTCCACTTGTACAACTATCAGCAGTCTTCCAGAATGGTAATCAACTGATCACTGTCGAAACTCCGCTGAGTGGTCAATCTGCTTCCCTGGGACTTGTACCTCGGCTTGAGTCTTCCGCTGCGTCACTCTGATATTTCTGTACCTGCTCAAATGGTAGGTAAGTACACTGCTCCTCCACTTGGATACCAGCATCCCTGATCCGGTTTTCAGCACCTAATTTAATGGGCACGTCAGTACATATACTGACGCAATGCTAATAATAGCAGCGATCTCCAACTAGCAGTCACAATCAGTCATTGAATGAAACCAGAAACGTGCATCCTAATTTCCTAGTGTCAGTGTATGCCAATGACCTAAAGTTTAATGCATAGTACACAATGTACAGAAAACAGATGCACTTAGTCTAATATCAGCAAGACTCTGGACATGCATGTATCCCATACTACATACGCTCCAAATCAAGCAATTTCCTCCAGTTTCAGGGTTTTGAACCCTCGCATTGCAATGTATTCTACTATTATACACTTCCTGTTCCTAATAAGTACAACATGATTAAGGAGGTTATAAAATTCGGGGTGTTACCCCGTTTGTCACTAATAATCGTCGCACTAGACCTCTCTCAAAAGCCTGTGACGAACTTACAGATACACCGCAGCATACCCATTGCGCTGAAGATCCACCATGGTCTGTTCATATCCACCAACATAGAACAAGGGAACATCTCATTCTTATCAAGGTACCTCATGAATTAACAAAGCGAGATACGGCTCCTGTGTTCTTAACCATTGAAAAGACACAGCCCGTATCCCTTTGACAGGAAGAGACAACCCTGGTTATTCCAGCCTAGTGCTGGCCTTTAGAACAAGTCGAATTATACGGTATCACCCCTAACACCAACTCGATCCTCAAGCAGAAAGGAAAAATAATTAATTAACAGTGTTACCGAAAGATGTTGTATATTCAAAACATGCACAGTGTTTGGAAATGATGATCGAGTCTGACCGGTCTGTCAAAATAGTAAAATAAACACGGTGAATCAATCATTCATCGATTGCCAATACCTTTATAAATCTTCGACCATCCCCCCGGCTAGTGACCCTCGGCGAGCAGTTCATCGGCGCCTAAGGATGCATAAAATCCGTAGATGAAGGTAAACATACACAAACACTGTAACACCCCGCAAAATTGAACTATGACAATTTTGCCCCACGCGTGTATTAAACATGTGTTTGTACATTATAAATAAATATTTACGTTTTTGTATCTCTTTTCGTTCTTTCAATTTATTTTTGATCTTTTATTTGAACCCAACCCAAATATTTTGGATCCATTCTAAAATTCCCATTTACTTTAATTGGATTTTAAATTTAAGTTTTAACTCTAAGTAAATCCTTAATCCTAACTCCTAATACTAATTAAATCTTCTAATCCTAATATGTCAACCCTCATCTCTCCAACTGCTTTTTACAGCATTAATAACCCACATCCTCCTATACCCCTAAAAGTCCACTACTCTACTGCCTCCACCCCCTCCTACCAACATCCCCGTTGTTTTTTTCCATCTATTTTCTCCCTCCCTATATGACTCTATACTCTATGGCTAAATCCTTACATGCGCACGCAGCACTCCCTCACCTCCTATATATACTCCTACACTCGTGCATACAACTCACTCCTGCCTATTATATCACTCAGTCACTCTCTCTGTCTCCGATATATTTATATATATAATATATATACATACACAGTAAATTTACCCCCCTCCCCTTTCATCTTCTTCGTTCTTCTTCTTCTTCTTCGACGGAAACCCACTCCACGCCATCACCTACTCCATCTCCACTCCATCGCTCGAGCTCCACTGCAGCTCACCTTCCGACTCGAAGCACCTTGCCGACCTCCTTCGAGCCACCACCGCAATTGCCAAAGCTCCATCGTTACTGCCTCCCACCACCGATCTCCAACCACCTTGCCATTGTCGTCACCGTCACTAAGCTCCAACCTTCTCCCCGTCAACCATCACCCTGAGCTCCAAGCTCATCGTCGCAGTCGAAGCACCCCCTGAGCTCATCTCCATCTCCGAGCTCCCCTTCACTGCCACCACATTCCACCTCCCCATCACTCCGAACTCTTCGAGCCTCTGCCATCGCCGGGCTCATCTCCACATCGCCATATCCACATCAAAGCTCCTCCTCGCCGTCATCTCGTGCTCGTCGTCACCATCCCCATCTCTGCCTGCTCCTCATCGTCACCCTCACCCTCCATCGCTCGCCGGTGCCTTGCCTCACCGCCGCAGCCAGCCTCCGATCTCCATCTCCGTCACCACCACAACTCCAACATCACCACTGCAACCCTCGTCGAAGAACTCCACCAAAGTCCACTCCTCGCCATTACCATCACCCTCCTCCATCGCCAACACTCCATCTCCACTTGCTCCTCCCGCCACCCCGTCAACCAGCCGCCACCATCATAACTCGCCAACTCCCGCCATCGAGCACTCCCTCTGCTGCTCTCCACCACCACCGCAAACCTTCCCAACACTCCACCGCCAATCGCCACTTCATCGCCACCACCCTCACCATCGCCTCCCGCCAACGCAGTCGACCACCACCTTCGAGCTCATCTCCGAGCTCCAACCTTCACCCCAACCTCACCGCTCACTGCCTAACTCCGACCTCTCCTCCTTCCTTTATTTCTCCACCTCACCGACGCCTTGCCACTGCCCTCGACCTCGCCATTGTCGCCGCTGCCTCCATCCACCACAGTGCCACCGAGCTCCTCCTGAGCTCATCTCCACCACCATCGCCGCACCTCCGAAGCTCGTCATCTCCACCATCGCTGCCTTCGACTGCCACTCCGAAGCTCATCGCCAAGATCCAACCCCACCTCCGAGCTTCGACTGCACCACCACCCCGAGCTCCTCCATTCCCATTACCGCCAACAACTCCCGTCGTCACAGTCGATCCACCGCCGCCAAAGCTCCGTCGCCATCGTCAACCTCCCCGAGCCTCCATCGAAACCCACAATGAAAAACCCTCTCTGTAACTCTCTCACTCTATCTCTCTGTTTTTCTCTCTCACTAAGTCAGTCTCTCTCTCTAGCTTTTTCTCTCTCTAGCTCTCTCTCTCTCCTACTCTGCTCATTATAAATATATATATATATATATATATATATATATATATATATATATATATATATATATATATACATACTAGGTATGCCTGTGGCACGTGCCTACGACACGTATTCGGAACTGCATATAAATTTATTTGGAGTTATTTGGTTGGATGAACTGCATATAAATTTATGCATTATACATGCTAAGATCAAAAGTCATTCACTATACCTCTTTATACATCTTTAACAATTATTCGTTAAATTGTTTCAGTTTTTTAGGAATTTATCTTTATTGCCCTTAAATATCTAAATATTGACTTATCCAATTCTTCAAAAAGCTAGATTTTTTTAAAGAAATGTGAGAACATTAATTAAAAATATGCACCATGACAGGAAAAAAAAAACTGATTGTAAACAAATACAACCACCTTTCTAATACAATCATCTACTATATACAGGCCTCCTTTGAAATTATATTGTTGATTCTCATTTACGACTTTTGGTGGTTGATTCTCTCCTTTGGTGTGTTGGTGTAGGCAGTGATGCAAAACACTATATAATATGATCTGAATAATTATTTCAAGCTTGTTGTATTTATTCTTGATTATATATCTATCATATCCTAGTTGGCGCGGCACCCCAATGCAGCCCTAGTTATGAATAGTGTGTTCTGAACCTACTGGTTTTTTTTAAACCACATGTTCAGTGTCTGTTGTTCTGAGCTTACAAAATTTGAAACTTCATGTTCAGCTTCTGTTTGTCTTGAGCGTACACAATTTGATACTTCATGTTCAGTTTCTGCTGTTCATTTTCTGTTTGTTCTGAGTTAACAAAATTTGATACTTCATGATGTGTTTCTGTTTGTTCTGGGTTTACCAAATTTGATACTACATGCTCTGTTTGTGTTTGTTATGAGCTTACAAAATTTGATACATCAGACTCTGTTTGTGTTATTTATGAACTTACAAAATTACACACTTCATGCTCTGTTTCTGTTTGTCCTGAGCTAACAAAATTTGACACTACATGCTCTGTTTGTGTTTGTTCTGAGCTTACAAAATTTGATACTTCATGATTTGTTTGTGTTAGTTCTGAGCTTACAAATTTTGACACTTCATGCTCTGTCTCTGTTTGACACTTCATTTGTAAAAAAAAATATTAGCCATTTTACATGTCGCTAGCCAAATGACCAATATATAGTTTGGAATCATAATAGATTTTAGGAAATTTTCTGAAAATTTCGACAGAACCTCCCTTAAAATATTAGCCATTTTACAGCAATTCCTTACGGAATTCTGCTCACAATTAAAAATTTATCATCACAGTCAAGAAATATAAATCCTCCCCAGGCCAATCCAAGCAACATCACATAGACATTATATATATAGGGCTCTGGGAAGAAAAAATCTTCATATGACTAAGATACAAAATAAAAACCAAGATATCGTTTGAAAACATAATAGATTTTAGAAAATTTAGTAAAAATTTTGACAGAACCTCCCCTAAAATATTAGCCCCTTTACAAAAATTCCTTACGGAATTCTGCTAACAATTAAATATATGACATCACAGGCAATAAATATCAATCCTCCCCAGGCTCAACCGAGCAACATCACACAGGCATCATATATATAAGGCTCTGGGGGAAAAAATCAGAATATAATGCAAGATACAAAATAAAAACCAAAAATTCGTTTAAAAATGTAATAAATTTTTTGAAAAATCTTCAAAAAACCTTTAAAAAACCAAACACAGAACCCAATACTCCACAAAATTGTGGGTACGGGTATTAACATAACTATATTATATCATCATTATATACAGTTACTTACATCATCTCCCAAAATGCTAAATATTACAATTATTACAACTATTACATCCTCCACCATACTAAACACCAACCAACTGAATGAAAAAAAAAATTACATGGTTGTAGGAGAACACAATGGTTGAAGTCTTCAAAAATAGGACCAAACAGTGAGCCTAAAAAAATAGTTAGAGTTTTGAATCAAATAGTAAGAGTTTACAATAAACAATTAAAACAATAGTAATAGTTTTGAAACCATTACCTTTCAAACAGAACAATGGCTTCAACCAAACATGTTCCTCATCACCCTACAAAAAGTTAAACTATCAATATGTACATGACGGTTTTGAGTGTGGACGACAATCTGGGAAAAAAAGAAGAAGCATTAAATTAGCAGCAATTAACGGTTAACATAGGGTGTAGTTGTAGTAAATATAAATTTACCTTATTGCAACCCCAATTCATCAATATAGTTGCATTTATAAATTTGAGGTCCATGTCAGCTGCTTCCCAGTTCTATTAAAGTTCAAAAGTAAAACAACAATGAAAATAAGTTTTAGTAAGGTAAATCTATCATATATAAATGGATTTTTTTATTTTGTCGTCTTGTTTCATTAAAGAAAAAATAATAAGTTAATAGACGACCCTCTTTCTTTTTTTTTCTTCTTATATATGGTGTCAATATTTCATTACTGATAAGTTAATTGATTTGAAGAGTTTGCTGGCTCATTATTTATTTAATGTTTGCCATCAAATAATAGAAAGGGTGATACTTGTTTTTGCTAAAATAATTGTTTGTTGTTGCAACTCCAATTGCTATATAGTTGAAAATTTAGCATCGTCTTGTAGAAAAATAAAGAGAGATTCAATATATATATGCTTGTGTTTAAGATAACCATAGTTATATTTAATATCCATCTCTATGAAATAAGTAAAGAAGTTAATCTGTTACAGATTTAAACATATGAATAGTGTAACTGTGAAGTGTGAATTGAAAAAAAGATGATCACACTAAAGGCTTGATAGTGTAACTGTGAAGTGTGAATTGATAAACAGATGATCACACTAAAGGCCTGATAAGATACTAATTGTCATTCATATTTGAAGAATTTGTTTAATAACTACTAATGTATGTACTTTTCTTTTACGATCATTGTTATACATCATCTCCCAAAATAATAACTGTTAAGATCATTGTTTCCATGCATACTGCAATATATAGTTAATAAGATTATCTGTATACTTGAGAGGACACAACTTTATAAAATATGGGCCAGGTCTAGTTAGTGGGTTTAAACTAAACCACTAAAAAATTACAGCCCAAACTCACCTCAACTATCATAAAATTCATACAGTTGACTAAATTAATTGTACCAGTATCTTTATCCTTGCTCAACCCCATCGCTAAATCTCTGCCTTTCTCTCTTAGGCCTGCTTCACATATCACTCTCTTCGTTCTTGTAATTTCCTTTTAAACCTCCAACAACACCAGCCTATGGGTCTCTAATTTCCATGAAGCTCATCACCACTGAGCAACCTCTATGAGTCCTCTCTCCACCTCAAATCAATAAGTTCTCTTCAACCTTCATTAATCATCCTTTTCAGCTCTTCCTCTATCCCGGTCTCATAGCATCTAACAATGGCATCCACATGCCTTCACTGATCCTCACAATTGGTATGGTACAGAGGTGGCTAAGTCGACATCAATCGAAACTTCATTCAAGTTAGATTTAGAAGTTTTTTTTGTTAGCATCATTGTTGTTAAGGATGGTTAATTGGTTGAAGAAAGGTGAGTAACAATATTAGTAGTTTGACATTCATCCATCCTTAACTTTCTATTTTTAGTTCATCATACAGTGTATCTTTCTAGTTAATTATGCTTGAATACCATTTTTTGTCATTTAAATATGCTTCCAAATATTCTAGACTATCCCCCCCCCTCCCCTCTCTTCCTCTTCCTCTCACTCCTTAATTACTTGATCTTCTACTAAAAAATCTAAAATATAGGGTTGTGTTGTTTCAGATTTATCCCAGCTGAAGCGTTTGAAGCTTAATCTCCAGCCTCTCGCTTCACTATGCTTCTACTACTTTACATTACAATCAACAGTTTCGTCAAATTGGTGTTCATTTGAATTGTCCCTTTTTTGGATGTTTCCTTAATTTAGATTACAGAACAGACTCGGGTTTTTTTTGCTAGGTAGCGAACAAAAAAGGTTTGATGGAAGAAAGAAATTATCGGTCTGCCCAATTCCATATGAAGAAAAAAAATGTTACTATGCTAACAGCTTCATTATAATCTCAATGTGTCTCCTATGCATTTTCTCAAATACCTTTCGGGGTTGTCGGAAGTAAAGAATTTTTCTTTGAATCCGTGGAACATGCTAGTGAAAGTTTTGCCTAGCTGGAGGACCATTTCCTTAAGGAAACAAAAAAAGAGTTGAGTAAAATTAGCATAAATACCAATATGATGCATCCTAGACAATAACTTGGAACAAATCTCATAAAGACGCATAACTAAATAAGTGGATTTAGATCATCCTAGTAGTACATCAATGTAAGGGGTTGGACTAAATCACTATGCCAACTAAAGATACTTTTACTAAATCAATAACACCAAAGACTAATTGCTTCTGTCTCTAAATTTTTGAATCTATTATTTCAGTGGGTAAACTTCTTGCAATGTTGATCTCTGCCATAAGACCAAAATAACTATCAAACGGTATCACTTCTAAGTGTAATATTTAATCAATCACTCGCTTGCAAAGTATAATTTGGGGGCCCATGGTCATATTAGTAGTCAAAGAGTTAACATTCAAAATGAGTACCAAACTCGAGTTGCATCCTCAATAGCTAGAATGCATCACTGTCATTTTTTTTCAACAACACCATATATATCTAGGTCTGGATTAAACCACATATTTTTCTAATGATTTTATCGGGATAGTGGCAAAACCCAAAAACTACCTAAGATTGAAAACTAATAAGAGGAAGGAATAGTAATTAGCAGACTGAAGATTTTGCAATCAATAGGAATTTGAAGATTATATTTTTCTTTTCTTTTTTTATACCATATTGAAGACTATATTCACAGCACAAATTTTACACTTGCAAAATGTTACATATATTTTTAAAAATTGATACTTGAGATTGTCACCATTCTCGATGGTCAATAAACCACAGATTGTACATAAAACAGTCATTTACCTGCTCACCTGGTTGATATGGTCAGGTCATCACCGACAAAAACTACTCCCTTTGTTGCAAAAACTTACACTTGCAAATACTGCTCCCTTTGTTGATTGATCATAATCCAAAAATGTCTCAACCTGTATCATTTCAGATGGGAAAATAGCAAAAACTTATCAGGAGACAGTAGAAAGTAATTTCGGAAGCAGTTAAAAGAAAAACTCGAGAGAAAGAACTGTGTATCATAAAGTAGGTTGAATTAGTGTAGTCAAAACCAATAAAAGCATGCTAGATTGCATTGCATAATAAATGCAATAAAGTAGTTTGGCGCAATGAATGCATCACCAAAATAACTCCTTCAGTCCACGCATCACCAATCTCAAGTCAGAACCAAGTGCAAAACCAAAAGAGACTGAAATTAAGTTCATCACTGCTCATATTTTGAAAATAGATGCTTCAATACCTAAAATATGTATGAATCATAATGTGTAATCTCATCACAGCCATAACAAACATAGTAATTAAAAGCATAATCAATATAAGAAGCAGTTCCATTATTCCAACCAAAGCAAAGTATCTGCAAGCATCTCAACAATAGCCACCATCCTCAATCTCAACAATAGCCAGTATCTCAACAATAGTCCATGGGCATAGTCACTGGATTTGTAGATAGCTGGTTATTATTTCCAACTGAAGGATAATGAATGAGGTGATAAGGTTTTGATTATTGGTAGACCATGGAGTGCATGTTGGTTGTGTTGATTTTGAACTATTGTAAGGAGAAACTTTTGAACTGTAGATCTAGGTTCCTATGCCACGACTTAGGAGAAGAATTGCTACTCGCTTGAAGGACTCCCAGAACACATTTGCTATGCTCACGACATTTAAAGAAGTTGACATGTAAGCTATCTTTTCGTCTACATATTATAAATTTGCTTTAATAAGAAGCATGTAGTTTTCCTTTCCTTTTTTAATTTTAAAGTTGCAGTCTGTTAGAATGTTTTTTAAAAATAAGATATCTGTAGTTTGTGTTAAGGTTCAAACATTTAATGAAGTTGACATGTAAGCTATCGTCTACATAGTATAAATTTACGTTAATAAGAAGCATGTAGTTTTCCTTTTTTTGAATTTTTAAACTTACCGTCTGTTAGAATGTTTTTAAAAATAAGATCTGTAGTTTATGCACATTTAATGAAGTTGTCAGGCAAAAACATAATATTAAGGTCAGTAGGGGATAAGCTGCTTTGGCTAAAAATAATGTTAACGTTGAAATAGCAAAATTAAAAAAATGTGTGCATAAAAGATAATATTCAAAGCTACAGGTCTAAGAAAATATTGCTTAATTTAAACTTCTTAATTTTAAACTTGCTTAATTTAAACTTTTAGCTATAATGAAGATCTCTCTTTGATGCTTTCATTTTAAACTTATTTCCAATAACTAATTGAGTTCTAAATAAATTGGTCACCGGAGTGATAAACACTGAATAGCTGTTTTAGATTTGTGAGGTGTAATTTTAGCAGTGTGTCGTCTTATTGTTTGGTTTGTAGTTCACCGACATCCAACTTTTATGCCATAAGTTAATTATAAGTTCAAAAGTTTATAGGAAACCCAAGTATTACCTTCAGAATAAATTGTTTCAGTTAGACAGTTACTTGTATAAGTGTTTACTGCGTTTTCGGAAATGAAACTGTGTTTAATAACTGGAGTTTTGTAAAGTTATCTCACATAACCTTAGATATCTAATGTTGGTCTGGTTGGGGACTTCAGTGGTGTTGAGATAATTGTTATATAAACTTTTGTTGGCCACAAAGTTTTAACCATAGTTCTCAATTCCATTACTACCTTTATCTAAACTATACTTATCCAACCACTTGCAAAATAACTCATCAAAAAGTGTGCTATACAAAATAAGAGCATGTAAATGTTTTCAGGATGAATTTACCTGAATGTTCAGCAAGAGCCGCAGTGACCCTGATCTTTTACGGGGCTCACTATTCTGGCCTCCCTCGAATCTTTCTGCAATGCCAAACACATCATCAAAAGATATGGTTTAGCTTAAAAAGAACATAAATTAACTTATTCACCTTGCACTTTAACGTAATCTCAGCAAGACGTCTACAATATTTGTTTACATTCCTAGGAAATTGCATTAACATCATTATGATTCAAATGACAGTAACTATGCTTAAATAATTGGTTAGTTAAACAAAATATCGAATTAACAGTACCTATGCATTAACATCATTATGATTCAACCGAACAATTTTATCGAATTTAGCTCCTCATATTGTTCCTACCCAACAAAGTTACCAATTGAGCAATTCTGGCAAAATTTTCACTATTATAATCAAATTAAACAAAATGGAAGAATAATGAACAAAATGCAGATGGAATATGGAAAAAATTTCAAACCCCTCCAACCACATTTCCTTCATCTCGATCTGCACTAAAACCCACTAACCCAATTGAACCATCAAATTCTCAAAACTGTAACTTTTTTTTTAAAAAACCCTAATTTGTAGGATTACAGAACGTATCTAAAAAACCCCATCCAAAATTTCAGCAAGTCATTCCCTTACCACACAAAAAAATTGATTTTAAATTTTTTTGGTTCACTACCTGAGATGTAGTGACAGTAATTAAACAAAATTACATTCCCTTACCACACTAATAACAAAACTAAACAAAATTAAACAGAAAATTCAACAGATTACACTAAATTCATGGCTCACTACCTGAGATGTAGAGACGGTGAGGGATTCGGTGACGGTGATAGATTCGGTGGTTGGAGTTGAGCGGCGTCGGGGTTGGCAGGTGGTGGATGACATCGAGTAATCCTTGACATTGACCACTGCAGCAACAGCCTTTTGAAGTTTATCCCAAGTTTCTGTACTCAAAGGCAGGTAAAAACCTGAGAAAAACTATATGAGTATGCATTGAATGATTCATAACAGAGAATATGAATGAGAGATAGACTAACCTATTTCCTGTCCCAAATGCAAAAGCTTTTGTGCATCTGATTTAACCCATCCACTTTAGTTTCAGATGCCCCCAGTGCAGTAGGTTCCTATAATTAAAATGTTTCACGTCATTTGTGCATTTCATCGAACATGATGAGTGCATAAAACAGAAATATGATAAAACTACATGAAGGGGGTGGTTCCTTTCTAGGGTAAGAATTTAGGAAAATATCCAAAGCATCTACTCAAAATGAGTAATTATCTATATAACAAAATGCACAAGATTGGATTTTTACCTTTCGATTTTATCTGCGTGAAGGTGAAATTCTTCGGGGGTGGGAGCTTCCGTCCAATCTTCCGCTTTATTTTCTTCAAAATCAGAAAACAAAATTAAAAACATCGAAGAAGGATAAGAGTGAAGAGAGAGAGAGAGAGAGAGAGTTACTTTGAAATCGACGCCGCATTTCTGTTTGTTGGCAAACCTGGGCTTGGATCGCACCATTGTTAGAGTTTTGAGAGGTACTGTGAATTTTGGGGATTTAGGGTTCTGAGGAAGAAGAAGACGAAGTGGAGCGATTTCGAAAGTGTGAGAGAGAGAGAGATAGAGAGGCGTCGATCAATGAGAGCGGCGTCGGGGTTGGTGAGAGCGGAAGGGAGGGCAGGAGGGGGAAGTGTCTGTCGATGAGAGCGGCGTCGGGTTGGTGAGAGCGGAAGGGAGGACAGGAGGGGAAGGGGGAGGGGGAGACATCGATCGATGAGAGAGAGAGAGATCGGGGAGAGAGAGGGAGACAATGAGAGAGAGAGTGAGCGGGATAGAGAGACAGTGAGAAAAGAGATAGAAGGGGGAAATTTTGGGAGAGAGAGAGAGTGTGTGTGAAATTTGAAATTGTGGATTTAAAATTTTGGGCGGGAAAATATGTTTTGTGAAAATCAATCTGAACCATTGATTTTGGGGAGGATTGAATGTGAGCCACTTGATAGCTTTCTTTGTGTTTTATATATATATATATATATATATATATATATATATATATATTTGCTCGTGGGCACGTGCCTACGGCACGTCTTCAGAACGATACAACATATGAAAGTCTTGTAAACAGTAAAGCAACAATTATGTAGCTCAAGTTTGAATAGTAAAACAATAATTAGTTGTAAATAAAAGTCCATGTTTCCATTAGTATATGTTGAAAAATAACATTTATGTAGCTCAAGTTTGAATAGTAAAACAATAATTAGTTGTAAATAAAAGTCCATGTTTCCATTAGTATATGTTGAAAAATAATTATAAATGGGGGTGTAAAATCCAACTTCTTATACTTTGAGTGTGGAAAATGATGAAGTTTAACTATTGATGAGATATTTGCTATTTTCAATAACATGAGCAATAAAAAAAATGCATAAAAAATATGAAAATTTACAAACCTGAAATCTGAAAATATAAATTTCTGAGTAAATAGAGAGAGAATGAGAGAGAGAGATAGAGAGAGAGAGATAAATAAATAAATAAATGAGTTGTTTTGAGGGGATTTGAATTCGAGTTTTGGGGGGAAACTTTTGGGCGGGAAAATATGTTTTGTGAGGTTAGATCTGGACCATTGATTTCTAGGGGTGGGCATCGGTCGGTATCCGACCTAATATGGACCATCTACCACCGATCCAAAGATGATCGGTTTTTTAATTTTCTCATCTGAAACCAATCCGAACCTTAATTGGATCGGTTTCCATCCAAGCCAGTTAAGCTCGGTTTGGATTGGATTGGATGGTCGGTTTGCCGTGCTACTTTTCACCTTCAACATCATTTATAATTTTGTTGAAATTTAAAAGATCAACTTCAATCAAGCTTAAGAAACAACCTGCTATTTGTTATTCAAAAATAAATTTAAAATGAAGATTCATAAAACCACAACTTGTTAATGAATTTTGCACTAATTGTTTGAGAAGATGACGTTTAAATGAGTGAGATAAACTGCTTTTTCACTTGCATACTTCTGTAATCTTAGTTTATTATCATAAAAGAAATATCAATAACCATAGCTAATTGAATTTCAGGTACAAGAAAAAAAGATTTAGAAAACAATTTCTCCTTGACTTGATTAAAGTAACTACTAAATGTTACATCAACTTTATAATTCTATTAAGTTGGGTCACACTGTAAAACAAGCATTTCTCAACAACATACCACATAGGATTATGGAGATTCAAAACATAGGTAGAACAACTACTCAGCTTGTTTTAAAGAAATTAAAAAAGACTGTTTGTATCTCCAAGAAAATGAGAAATGACTATTTATATATTCAAGAAATTAAAGGAGAACTATATTTTTATGGACTTATGCATAGAGGTACGGTCGGTTCGGTTTCATCGGTTATTTGAAAGCCTCATCCAACAACCGAACCGGTCCAATTGGTTATTGAAGATCAAGAACCGGGCCAATCCAAACCCCCAATTGGTTCGGTTAAAAACCGATCGGTTCGGTTCGGATTGGTTCGGATTGGTCGGTTCGGATAATAGTTGTCCACCCATATTGATTTCAACCCTATTGAATGAGAGCCACTTGATAGCTTTCTTTGTGTTTTATTATTATATATATATATATATATATATATATATATATATATATATATATATATATATATATACAATTTTCACTTCGTTCGCTTCTCGAATTCGACGAACAGTTGCGGCCCGTAGAGCCATTGTCGTTGTTCGTGTTGCTATTGCCTTCAAATTGATCGTAGAACCAATCAAATCCAGAAACGATAAAAAATGGGTAACAACTTTAACCAACTTTATTTTTTATTATAGGATGCATGCATGCTAGATGATAAATTGAGTAATCGTGCTTAGATTGTGTATGAATGTTGTTTGATTATGGGTATTGATTGCTGTCAATTAATTGGTGAGATTATGATATAATTATTTTAGAAACGTTATTATAATTCCGTCCGGAATTTGATCTCACTTCAGAAAATCGTTTCCTTTTAAATACATGGATTATGAGACTGAAACTTTTGTATGTGTATCATGTATGTGTGTACAACATCTCCTCAAAATTTCATAACTTTTGGATATCGTTTGGTATTTTTATAAAATCTGAATACATTACTAGTTTAGAAATGAAATAGAATTTATTTCATAAATGCGGAGTTGTCTCGACTGTTAATTTCTGGGATCTAGTGTTAAGGATCCTGTCGGAACTTACGGGATGGACCCATAAGTATCCGTTGATGTTCTATGTTATTGAATACGAATTAGGCGGAGCAGGTAACCCCTGTCGGGGCGTCTTATACTTGTGATAACTTTTAGTGAGGTCCGAAAGCGAAGAAAGATCGCTGGGGTTCGGGCGGGTGGAAATATGTAAGGCCGGGAGTGGTGAAGGATCACCGGGGCTGTGCATCATTATAGATGCTCAGGAGTGGATAAGTACCACAGGATTCCGACATGACCACTACCGACTGTAGTAACGGGATTGGACCGAACAACTGCAATCTTGCTAGTCACTAGATAAATGTCAGAAACAGTGTAGAATACATGAGTATGTATTGCATAACGAGGGATTAAACCCTGGAATGCTAGTAGCTTGTATTCAGAAAATATGTTGTATGGGCGGCATATCGTTCCAAACAAGCGTGCATTAAAAGAGTATATTTGGATTGTGCATGTTTTCATGATAAACATATGTTTAATGTTTTAATTAATTGTTTATACACACACTCACATGACATCGTATATTTAACTATTTTTTGTTTACATTTATTGATTTCAGTTTTATTTATATTATGCCATGTATGTTGTTATGTTATTTTTAGAGTTAGTTAAAACTGTTGTGATTCTTACCGTCAGTCTCACACACTGACGAACACACAGATTGTGTTGTGTAGGTAAGAGTACCTGGAGTTTAAGTATAGAGTTGTGACATCCTATGCCCATCATCTTATCAATCCAAGAGGGTTGGATTTATATTAAGATTTCTGCATTTTTCTATATTATATTATATTTATGTACTCAATTAAAAGAAAAGATTTCTGGGTGTGCTACGATTTTCTTGTGTATGGAAGTCGGGGTGTTACAAACACCAACACCCTTCCCATTGACAGACTCAGGACATTAAGATACCAATCACAATTAATTTCAGTAATATCTAAGTCAGTAATGAATCTGACCTGATAGAGTCAATCAAACACCGGCGATCCGATCTCCATCGTTCGCCACCACCTCTGACTCGGATTGCATCCAGTATTCCGGCTCGTGATCAATTACCCATTGGGTGAGAGTTCGTCGGCGCACGAGGGATGACTATCCAGTTCTCTAGGCGGAAGAATACGCTTACAATACTTTTTTGATAGTCCTAGGGTATCAACAACCCTAGCCCCAAACTATACTAGCTACGGGCACCACAATTACAATAAATCTACCATAGCTATTCTCCTAAACTTACTCATGTGTCCATCATGAGTGCTAAGCACAGGAATCTTGTCTAAGTTCCAAATGAAGTGCTTAGAAGGGATAAATACTTAAAACATCTTAAAACTCAATTATCTCACAATCATCACACTGCGGTATGCAGAGAATACCACATCAATCTTCCAATAATGAGCAGTTGCTGCACTTTGAAAAATTCATAACTCAAGCTACGCTCATCGAAAATCTAACAAAATTAGGTTTTCTAGAAAGGTAGGAAACCTTGCTGCAATTCCCTAGTTGACAACTCCCACAAATTCCTTATAGAACTCAAGTTCCCTGATTTAACACACATGCTTGAAATCGAACAAGACAGCAGGTTGCTGAAACTTGTAAACTTCATATCTTTCATAATACAACTTGGAATTGCATGATATTACCCATTCTGGAAAGCTAAGACTCTATACTACAAGTCTCTAGTTAACCACTCCTTCAGATTCAGCCATCTAGATACTATAAAAAACCCTATATGCTCTCCGCTGTACATTCCTCAATGTAAATGCTGCACTTTGCCAATAGCATAAAAACTTGCTCATTTATTGGAATTACTCGATTTTAGATTCTATAGAAAGCTAGGAGTGTCTACTATAACTTCCTAGTTGATCATATCCTCAAATTCATCCATTAAAGCACTCTAAAACTCAAATTTCTATCAGGTGCACACACAGGGAAAAATTGACTCATTTTTACAGACAGGGTCTCGACTAAGACTGGATCTGCCCCAATCTTAGAAAAATCACAACTTTCAAACCACAAACTGGAATTGCATGATCACAGATGTTTTGGAAAGCCAAAACTATCTACTACAAATCTGTAGGTTATCATTCTTCCATATTCTCAACACATAATTCCAGAATTCCACAACTTCACCGACTACTCAAAAGCTGAACTGAACTGAACATAGTCCAATCAAAATTCAAAATCAATTTAACCATAAGTCCAATACTTATGAAAATTTAGATTCAGTCACTAGACATATGCAAGTCTAACATACTCAAAAATTACATTCATGTTCATAATACACAGAGAGTTTTGGCTCTTCAAACTTGGCACAAAATTTCCTTCTGTTTTCAGACAGGGTGTCTACCTCCTTATACAAATTAGTTTTAAAACTCCATCAAATGTTATCTAATAATTTTAAAATTTTAGAATCATGATGTAGACTCATACTACATACTACAAGCTATAGTAAAAATTTCATTACAAGATCATGCACCAAAAAGTAGTTATGAATCAATGAACATCAATCCTAACACAGGGCAGATTCAGCTTCCGATTCCAGACTAGTTACAAACTTATAATTTTTTGAAGTATCAAACGAACTTAGAAAAATGCGAAATTTGAAACTATAGTTGTAGACATATTAAAGAGCACCCAGTAAAAGTTGAGCTTAAAATACCCTACCATTTATGAGTTATGATTTTGGGAAAAACACCAAGTTTTCACAAAAACAACAGTTTTCAGCTTGCTCTCTGTCCGAAATTCGAGTAATTGTTTGAGCTACTAAACAAACCTAGAAAAATATGAAAAAAAAATAGAGGATACTCTAAACTCATCCTAAAACATGCCACAAAAATTTCATGATCAAATTATAAGTCGTTTGCATGGTAGAAATTCTTAAACCACAACATCACATACACAAAAATAGCTAGTTTAGAAACACCCACCCAAGCTTTTGAGTTTGGAAGACGAAATCTTGCAACTTCCTCTAACTTGCTTCTTCTCCTCCAAGCTCCAAAGCATACAAATGAAACTCTCTCATTTTCTCTTCTCTCTTTCTGAACTAAGAAAATATGAGAATAAGGAAATAGAGAAATGGGTGAAGTGTTGGAGTTTTATAGGAAAAAGGGGAGTAGGGATTAGGGTTTGGCCGGATTTGGATCGGGAGTAGGTGGAGGGTGGGAATGAGTAGGTGAGGGGTGAGTGCGAGTGGATGGTTTAGATCTAGTCAACCTAGGTCTTTAGGAAATTTCCTAGTAATTTCCCCTCTCTCATCCTACACCACAAACTTGGCAATTTGTGAGCCCTAGGATCTCATCAAGATCCACCCAATCTCATCTCATCAATTCTCATTTAGAAGTAGGGTTACTAACCCTAGGTTAGGTTAAAGAACTCTAGTGTGAAGCAACTCTAACCCGAAAGAAAACAATGTATGATAATTTATAATACAAATTAATATGTATATTCATAGCAAAATATATTTAAATATTTAAATTATAAAATATACACAATCGTATTCACACTCAAAGCAATTATAGATCGTATATCATATACGATCCAATACGATCAAATCATATATATAAATAGGTATTTTACCTACATAATTAAAATAAGATAAATTGAATTTATATAAAAAAATATGTTTATAAAATTATTATTAAGAAAATACATAATCGCGTGCAATTCTAAACTGTACATGGATTATAATGCAAAATAGTTATATGCTAATATGCTATTTTGCGGGGTGTTACATTACTACTTGGAGTGGGTCACCTCATCGTTCCCCCCGACTTTGGCTTTGGGGTCAACAGCCAGTTGCTCCTCCTCACCACGCGGGTGACCCTCATCCTCCTCCTCGTCGCCTCTGGTGGTTGGCGGAGGCTCGTCGAACTTCATCGAGTAGTGGAAGTCCTCGAGGTCGCACTGGGGGTACCAACAAAGCACATGCTTGATCGCCCGATGGTAGGCTTTGTTATGAGATTCATCTTGTTCATTGTGGCAACCCTCACCTCCTGGAGCATCTTCTCTATCTCCACCTCCATCTCCTTCTTCCTACAGGCCTAACGTTCGGTCAAGGTCGTCAGATCCGCCCGGAGAGCACGTTCACAAGCCTCAGTGGCGTTGAGCCACAACTTGAGCTCCTTCATTTCACACTCATAACACTGTACATTCTTTACTTCGTGGTGGAGCTCCTGAGCGTGCAGCCCCCCCCAACTGGGCTCCGGCCATCGTCGCATGCAAGCGAGGGACCAACACTTGGGAATTTGTAGGAAAAATGAAAGGGAGGTTACAAAGTTCGTTACTACTTACCACCATCTTGGCCTGAGCCCATCTCATATAGTAGGACTCAGTCGTCTCAGTGGCGAAGCCCTCTCGATCATGCGGCGGTCTTCACCGACCAATCAGGGGCCCAAGGTAGGAGCCTGACCTCGTCAACCATCTCTTGCGCTGAGGGCTTCTGGGGAGGGACACCCTTAATCAATTGCTCAACAACCTTAAGGTTTTTGGAGCTCAGTACCTGTCTTCATCGGCCTCAGGGTTTCCGATACTGCAGAAACCTTCATCTTTTTGGACTTCAGATTCGAAGTCCCTTCCAAAACTCCGTGGGATGGCCTCTTCCTTTGCTTCGACCGCTGGGCAACCTTCTTCTCCAACTGGGCCCTCTTCAGCTTGATTGCGGCGTCGTCCATTGTTGCAATAGAAAAATTGAAGTTGTGAGAACGAAGGTTAAAAATGCAAGGAAAAAGAAACAAAAAACATACAAGGGTCGGCAGGACTCAGTCCGATCCGGGCAAGGTGCCTCTCCTGCATGGTTTGCCAACGAATGATCTTGACCCCGGCGAACCACCTCACATCTTCCCACTCATCTTCTGTAAGCTCCTTCATTTTGGAGGCTTGAGGTTCAACTTGTAGATTGCCCATTCGGTCAAAATATCCCATGGGGTCAGACTCCGAATAACAAAATACTTATTCTTCCATCCCTTAATGGAATCCGGGTGGCCATGGTCGGCTCTGTTATGGGGGTGAGGGGAAATGTAGTATATACACTCATGTGCCGATGATCAGCTCACGCTGAGG
Source organism: Hemerocallis citrina (assembly GCA_017893485.1). Classification (NCBI taxonomy): domain Eukaryota; kingdom Viridiplantae; phylum Streptophyta; class Magnoliopsida; order Asparagales; family Asphodelaceae; genus Hemerocallis; species Hemerocallis citrina. The sequence goes on from CM030366.1 coordinate 194,657,042, forward strand.
GCGGCTCTGAAATAGTTCAGCTTCAGCGGTACCCCTCTCTTGTCGATGAGAAGAATGTAGCACACCAACTACGTCCAAGAATTGGGTCCCGAACTGCATGGGGCTTAGACCCACCCAGTTCAAGACCTCCTTCATGAATGGGTGCCAGGGCAACCTCAACCCTGAGTCGAAGGCATCAATCGAGAACATGCAAAACCATGCAGACTAAGTGTAGGGAGGTCGGATCCCAGGGCTAGGCACCATCATTTTCATACTCTGAGGGAATGAAATATCTTGCTCTTATCAATGGAAGGTCAGTGCTCGCTAGTGAGCTCGGTTCCTCATCAATCTTCAGCTTCGGTCAGGCTCAGAGATGATGGTTGCACTCTATACCAAACTTTTTCCTCCAGATCGTCCATGTACATCCTAAACGAACCCGGTTGCGGAAGGTGGAGAACACCCAACCTGTGCTTTGAGAGGAATTCAGATGGGGCCTTAGGACTTTCTGAAAGGGTCCACTTTAACTTTTTCCTCCGGACAACCTTCTGAGCGAAGGGCACGGTTTGGGGCCCCGGTGAAACCTCATCCTCGTCCTCAACGCCCTTATCCTCATCCCCATCTTCTTCGCTCTCGTCATCCACTTCCCCTCCACACCGCCTCCACCTTTTCGACACCTTCCTCAGAGTCGCTTGACTCCACTGCGAAGGGTTTGCGAACTCGGAGCAGCGTGGGATTGTATACTTGCGTATTCTCTTCGAATGCCTCCTAGTTTGAAGAGTCGCTAGTGTGGTCAGCTCTGATTTGGTTCGACGTAGATACCGAAGAATCGGACTGAGCCCTCGGCATAATATTAAATTTGACCTATTTTGTCGGTGCCGGAGAACACACTGAAGAAATACCGCAAGTGACTAAACAGTATCTAAAGAGAAAGAATTTGGAGTTAGAGAGAGCGAAAGGTGGAAAATGAGATGAGGGATGGGGGGGGGGGGTGGTGGCATATATAGGCAAGGGGAAAAAATGCCTCGAAACTTGCGAATCAATCTCAACCTTCTGATCTTGATCCAACGGTGGATGAGATTTTGACACCTCGAAACCCGAAAATCAATCTCAACCTTCTGATCTTGACCAATGGTGGATGAGATTTTGATGCATCGTTTTCCACAAATCATGACATCATGTGCTCACTTGCTGAACACGTGCCAACTGTTGCCAAAATTCTCACAGAAATCTCACAAGTCTACCACGCTCGACGCTCAGGATTAACTTTGAGCTGGCTACTGGCGTCCTCACAAGCCTACCACGCTCGACGCTCGGTATTAACTTCGAGCTGGCTATTAACATTCTCACAAGCCTACTACACTCGACGCTCGACATTAACTTCGAGCTGGCTACTGGCTTTCTCACAAGTCTACCACGCTCGACGCTCAGCATTAACTTCGAGCTGGCTACTGGCTTCCACACAAGTATACCATGCTCGACGCTCAGCATTAACTTCGAGTTGGCTACAGGCTTACAAGACAACCACGCTCGACGCTCGGTATTAACTTTGAGCTGGCTATTGGCTTTCTCACAAGCCTACCACACTTGATGCTCGGCATTAACTTCGAGCGAGCTACTGGCTTCCTCACAAGCCTACCACTCTCGACGCTCAGCATGAATTTCGAGCTGGCTACTGGCTTCCTCACAAGTCTACCATGTTCAACGTTCGGCATTAACTTCGAGCTGGCTACTGGCTTCTCACAAGCCTACCACGCTCGATGCTCGGCATTAACTTCGAGCTAGCTACTGGCTTCCTCACAAGCTTACCACGCTCGACGCTCGGCATTAACTTCGAGCTGGCTACTGGCTCACTCATAAATCGGTCGATGCTCCACACTCGAAGCTCAGCATTAACCTCGAGCAGGCTATTGGCTTCCTCACAAGCCTAATAACGCTCGACGCTCGACATCAACTGTGAGCAAGCCAGTACTTTCTACAAGCTAACAGGGCTTGACGCTCGACATCAACTTTGAGCGACCTTGTCTCGCGACGAGCTCGACCGACGACGCTCGGCCGGCTCTCCGATCTGGCCGCGAGAATTCCCTACCAAGCTCGGCGCTTGGAGGTTGGACCTCGGCCTAACCACATTTCACTCCTCGAGGGGATCTTCTTGTAATGCCCTGATTTTTCAATTAATGAAAAAATTATTTTATTTTGCACGTAGTGTGCACGTGCAATATTTTGGTTGAATTAAATCTTATAATGAGGTGTATAAATATTTAAATATGTGTTTTCAAATTATTTTATACAAAAGCCTTTTTCTTTAAATGGATAGAAAGCCTTATTTTAATTAGATTTAAAAGCCTTTTTCTTAAAGCCCAAAATGTATTTTTTTATTTTATTTTAAAATAACTATTTTAGCCCATAAACTAAAGCCCATGGACTATATTTTTATACAACTTGTCATGTAGAATACAATTTAAAAGACTATTTTATTTTATACAAAATTAAATGCACAATTTTTGGGCCTAGTTGCATGCACGTGCACTACACGTACACGTGCAAAATGCATGCCTTATGCATGGCCGGTTGTGTACTTTTGGAGGGAATTCAAAAATTGTAATGGTGATCATGGTGGTGGTTACTTAGATGTGGGTAGTTATTGCAACTCCTACTCTCATCCTAGCCCTCCATCCTACAACCAACCAATTAATTCTAGCCCTCCATTCTATTTGATTTTTAGTATAAATACCCCCTTCCCATGGCTAGTTATTTTGTGCTTATTCCCTTCCAAATCTATAGTCTAATAGCATTATCTAGTAGTAGTTGGGAGTTAAAAAGATTGAGTTGTGAGTGGGATTGTGCTTGCATTTTTCCAAGGAGGAGAGGCCGGCTATTCCAAGGAGAGGAGCTCGGGTTGGTGGCTTGGAGGCGTGTGCGCGCTTGTACAAGGAGGAGAGGCATCTCGTTGCAAAGGACTTTCGTTACTAATTGAGTTTTTTCTCTCCATACAAGGTGGGTTAATTTTCCTTATTTCTAATTAGGAATTATGCTAGTATTATATTGAGTAATGATGCATGAAAAATATTAATAAGAATACATTTTAATTGGAAAGTTAGTCTATGAATTGATCGGAATGTTAATGAATAACTTGTATGTGGTTTTATTATTAAATTTGAGTGGTGGGTAAATTTTCTCCATTTCTAATATAGAAATCCATGTTAGATTAAACTAACAAAATAATGCAAAATGACTAATAAGAATGCACATTTAATTGAAAAGATGATCTCTATGTGATTGATTGGTTGATATGCAAAATTATGTGTGATGCTATTAGTAAAATTCAAGATTTGTGTGCAATATGGTTATAGATTATGTGAAGAAATTTTTGTTGGTAGCATGATAAATTATATGCAAAAGATTAGTTTATTGATTATGTCGCTTTATATGCTAAATTGGACATTTTGTTATGACGTAGTAATGAATAAATTAACATGAAATTTTTATGATTGGAAAATGAATAAGAGTAGAGAATTGTTGTAGAGATTGATGAAATTATATTGTCAAAAGAAAATGCATTAGCAATATGTCACATTAACCAAATTGTATGGTAGAAATGTGTTATTCATGGAGAAAATTATGTTTAATTATTTAAGAATTTATTTTCATCTACTGGAATAAAATTCATGATGGGAAAAGATTTAATTCGGATTTTTACAGTATATTAGTAAGAACTTGTGATATGCAATTTTGATGAACGCCGAAATATTCTAAATAACAGAGACTGTGGAATAAATAGAGTTAGAATCATACTAGTGACAACCTGAGCACGTAGCTCAAGTGGTCATGTTGTGCGGTTGGGCTTCCCGGGGTGACTGGTTCGAACCCCTGTGGCATACTTCTGTTTACCTTTTTTTAAAACATAAGAGTCAGCGACAGAGAGTAATAAATACTCTCTGCCTTCTCCTTATATCGCCAGCGACAATTGGCCTAGTGGTTGTGGCTTTCAGTTGGTTCCCTGTGGTGCTGGGTTCGATTCTTGCTGTCGGCAAGAATGAAAAGTTATATTTTTTGGGGGCTTTAAGTGTCCAAAAATTATGAAAAAAATATGGTTATTCTCCTAAAAATGTAAGGGACTTTATAAAAATGATTTGGGGATTATTTGAATGAAATAAACTATGATTTGGAGATAAAATGCATAAATAGAAATATGGTTCTATATGTTTATTGATGTGAAATTATAACTTAAAGGAATAAGTTGAAATGAAGGATTAGAAGATGATTTGGCAAAAAGAAACTTTGTTGTGTGACATAATGCAATTTATTCTCATTTGAGAATAATGTGGAACAATATGAAGTGTGTATATTTGTTAGTGATGTGAAATTTGATATGATGTGATAATTGATAAAGTATATGAAATTCATGTACAGTTATGGACTTTTTGAACAAATTAGAAATCATGAATTGAAAAGAGAATATACATGTGAGTATGAGAACTCAACATGGGGAATTTATGAGTTGGAAATTGTGAAATGAAGATTGAAATAAAAGAGTAGCTAAGTCTCCCCCGGCATTTGGAAATGAAATGAAATGAAAATAGACCAAAGTTGGTCATGTTGAAATGAATGAATAAGTCCGATTTAGTGGAGAGGCTAACTCTAGAGATTTGATTTTTGTTCATGATTTTTGATAAAACTAAGGATTAGTACATAGTGGAGACGTGATGAAAGTAGAAGAAAAACACGAGTATGGGGGCCATCGGATTAGCGGTGTGAGAGTGATCCACAGGCTGCCTGCTTGATGCGTCAAGACATGGCGTGGGCACTATTCTAGAATTATCGTCCCAGTGGCGACGCTTGTGGGATGTTCAAGTGGCTATGGGTGGTGCCATTGTTCCATGGCGGAGGCTGAATTGTCCATAGGTTGCCTGCTCGATGCGTCGTGTCAGAGCGTGGGATTCCCCTCCAGGCTGCCTGGATATGGGCTCGTAGATCATAGGACATCTAAGACACTACTGTAGTTACAGTAGTAGATTAAGTCATAACGAGGGATTGAACCCTACAAAGATGAAGAACGATTAAGGGCTTGCCCTCGGACCTATGTAGTATGGGATGCATAGAATCCGAACAAGTGCGCATTAGTGTCATGTAACTTAAATAACTGCATTAAGGACTAAGTGCACAATCACAACACGACATCAATAGGGTAGTCCCTTTAGTTTGAAATGTGACAAATTTGTGTTTGATAAATATGGAAAATTAAGTTATACTGTTTCCGGCATAAAGAGGATGACCGTGTATAATGATCGTCGGTTGAATAAACTGACGTACCCACAGTCTTATATGCAGGTAAATGGCTTGATAAAGATTAAAGAGGAATCAATGCTTAAAGATTACTCCATGATTGTTGTATATTTTTTTCATTGTTGTAAATTTTACTTCCGCTGTGCAATGTAAAGTATAATATTGATGTAAACTCTGATGTAAAGTGAAAAGTTTAAATTTCCTTATAAAATTGTACTAAAAGAAGCGGAAAGATCCTGTAGAACATCTCGAATTCAGTGTATTTGAGATTCGGGGCGTTACACTTCTGCTCTATCCTGGGGCGCACTATTGGCTAATCCTTTCATGAGATTGTGCTACTCCTCGACGACTAGTACATACAACCCTTCAGGAGTGGGGGGCTATAATGTGGGTAAATAATCCTGCACAATCAGAGTCGTTTAAATCCCCTCAGGATCCGCAACTTCCTGATCATCAGCTCTAATGGTCCTATGGGCCTTCTGCGGGTCAAGGCCGTAGAGAGAGGGTCAACCAGACCCATTAGGGTCCCGTCTCTCTGCCTATAAATACCAGGCCCCCTTCCTTACTTAAAAGGTAATCAACATTTTTGTACCTGAACCCTAGCTTTTATTTTCTTTCCAGTGACTGACTAGATCATCGGAGGGCCTGTCGCCGGGATCTTTCCCGACGTTTCTAGGCATTGTGCAGGTATTCAGGGCGGCCCGTTAACAATAGTTCACCCTCTCCAGCACCACACAAAACACACATATCAGACCAAGATCTGTGGCTGAGATATGTTTCAGACCTGTCGCTTTCACTATAAATACAAGTACTCATATCTGTTGCTCCCACCTCAAAATCAGCAGCATCACCTTTGATGCGAGGAAACTATGTTGGAAGTGTTGGACCTCAAACTTAAAGTACATCCACACCCTGAGGCCGGCAAAAAATCCTTGGGAAATCCTGTTAGTTTAAATCCTTGCTCATGGAAAATCCTATTAATTTGAATCTTGAGGATTACTCAATTTATGTTTTAATTGCTAGAACTTTTTTTTTTTTTGAGATAATAGTGACCTCAGTCACCGATTCCATTAATGATCAATTAACGAACCGACAAAATATTCAGATTACACCGACATCATCCCTCCGAGCATAACCAGCCCGCTCCAAAATACATCAAACTAAAAACAACAGAAAACGAAGAGAAATACATAAAACGAGGAACAAGCAACCCTCCTACAAAAGACCCCTGTGCTGGAAGATCCCCAATACCCTTCCCGACCTCGAGGCTCTCCACTCTCGGAGAAGAGCCCGACCAGTCACCGCCCCTGAATCACTCGCCTCCATCGAATTTGATCTTCTTCCTTGCTGCTGTAGTACCTGCCCAGAAGTTAATAAGAGCACAGATATTATGCAATGACGATTTAAGAGAGCATCTAAAATTGCGAAAGCATATATCATTCCTATCCTTCCAAAGGGACCACAAAATAGCCCCGGTCGTGATGTCCCACAAAGCTCTAAGTTCTCTACAAATATTGATAATTCTCCCTCTACCCCAAATGTCCTCTATACCCTTCGGAATAACGCACGTGTTAAAACCTATACCCATGACTTCCCAAGTCAGTTTTGCTTTGGGACAAGTGAAAAAAATATGGTTAGTGTCCTCCTCTTCCGAGTTACAATACATGCAATTGACGTCAATCGGGATGTTCCTCTTCCTAAGGTTAGTCTTGGATAAAATAGCATCATGCAGCACCAACCACAGGAAAGCTTTCACCTTGAGCGGGACGCTAGATTTCCAGATGGTAGGAGCCAAGGAATTCCTAGTCCCCCCATCGTTCAGCAGACCATACATCGTCGCAACCGAGAACTCGTTCACGTTTCCTCCTATCCACACTCTGTCATCTTCTACACCCTTTATCGGTCTCCCCACCGACGACAGCAACAGCTCCAGTTTCTGAAGTTGTTCCTCAGCTACTGACGATAGAGTACCTGAAAACCTGAACTTTAGGCTCCTAGTTTTCCAGACGTCCTTAACCAAATCATCCTCTCCCCTAACCTCAAGCGCGAGCTGCGGAAAGATCGATTGTAGGGAGTTGTCCCCACACCATTTGTCCTTCCAGAATCTTGACTGACTACCGTCTCCAAGTATGCATTTCGTATTTGCGTGGAACACGTCCCCAACCTTAGCGATTCCTTTCCATATGCAGGACACCTTACCCTGTTTTCTACTCCCTCCAAACTTGTTGGCTTTTCTCCTTCGATATTTCAGGAACGAGTTGCTCCACCACGCCTTCCGTTTCTTGTGCATTTTCCACCACCACTTGGATAGAAGAGCCTTGTTCATATCTCGCAGGTTGACGACGCCAAGACCCCCAAACTCTTTCTTCTTACATACCCTCTCCCATCTCATGAGGTAGAAACCCTTGTTGTCCTCCCGACAACCTTTCCAAAGGAATCGTCTCCTGCATTTATCAATTCTCTCAATAACCCAACTTGGAACATCGTATATCGACATGAGGTAGATAGGCAAGCTACTAAGGACCGAGTTAATCAGAGTAACTCTCCCTCCCAATGATAAACACTTGCCTTTCCACCCTGCCAGTTTCCTCTCGATTTTTTCTATTAGAGGCTGCCAATCCTCGCGCAACATTTTCCCCGGTCTAATCGCAGTTCCAAGGTAGTAAAGAGGGTACGACCCTGCCTCGCAATGTAAGATAGACGCGGGTAAGCTGACCGAGTTACTATTGTGATTACTGAGGTTCATGACACAGCTCTTGTGCAAGTTAACCTGCAGCCCAGACCAGAATTCGAAACATCTAAGAAGCATCCTAACGCCCAATAATTCCTCTACTTGGGAGACCCCGAACAAGAGGGTGTCGTCAGCGTATTGCAGAATGGAAATCGGTTCTGCGATACCCCTAACCCTGACTCCTTTGATGAGGCCCCTCTCTAGTCCCCTCTTGCTCATTTCTGATAACCCGTCCGCTATAAAGGTGAAGATCAAGGGTGATAAGGGATCTCCCTGTCTCAAACCTCTCTTGCACTTGATTTCCTTTCCTCTCTCCCCGTTGAATTGGATGAAGGACTTGCCGTCATTGACACACATGTGAATCCAAGTCCTCCATTTGACCCCGAACCCTTTCAACCGGAATGCTTCGTCCACACATTCCCATTCTACCGTATCATAGGCTTTCTGAAAGTCAAGTTTGAGGAGGAACCCCTCAATCTTGTCCTTATGCCCTCTAAAGACGACCTCATGTGCTGATGCAATGCTGTCTGTGATATCCCTTCCTCTAATAAAACCGCATTGAGACGGCCCAATAATTTCAGAGATTATCGGCGCCAACCTGTTAGCCAGCACCTTGGAAATAATCTTGAACGATCCATTCAGCAGGCTAATTGGTCGGAGGTCATTGGCCCTCCGGACATCTTTCTTTTTCGGAATCAGAACCACGTTGGCATAGTTCAGTCGTTCAATCTTAGCATCTCCGTCATAGAACTCTTTGAAGACCTGTAGAAAATCATATCTCACAATAGTCCAGTACGTGGAGTAGAAGAAAATTGGAAACCCATCCGGTCCCGGGGCTTTATCCTGCCCCAACGACCTGATGGCTTTGATAATTTCTTCCTCCTCAAAAGGCATTTCTAAGCAATCGGACCCATCTAACCTCGCGCTGCCCCACATGTCTGGGTCCAAAGAGCATCTAAAGGATCGCTTACGCCCCAACAGCTCTCTGAAGTTAGAATCTATATGATCTCTAATCACCGCCTCCTCCTGAGTCCATTCTTCCCCTACCAGCAAACCCCCTATATGGTTATGCCTGTTCCTCCCGTTCGCCACCTTATGGAAAAAAGTCGTGTTCGCGTCACCCTCCTTCAGCCATTGGACTCTCGATCTCTGTCTCCAGTAGAATTCCTCCCTTTCCCCGATCGAATGAAGCTCCACTCTGCAGGCTGCAAGCTCCTCTATTTCCGCCTGCATGAGACATCTGTCTTCTTCAACCAATTCCAGATCCAGCACTCTCTCTGCCAGGAAATTTTTCCTAGCCCTCGATTCTTCGTTAACGGAACTAGCCCAAGTTTTGAGATCTTTCCTCAGCCGTCTAAGTTTTGTGTTCCAGATGCAGACTGCGTCGCCCTCCCGCACCGGATTCCTCCAGGACGATTCGATGACCCCCGAACACCTCGGGTCTAGGCACCACGCCTTCTCAAATCTAAATTGTCTACCCGTCGTACATCTGGCCCTCTCCCAGTCCAACACCAACGGAATATGGTCCGAAGTCGATCTAGGGATCGATCGAACCGACGCAAAAGGAAGAGCGTCTTCCCATTCAGTGGACACCAAGACTCGATCAAGTTTGGCCAGAGTAGGAATGGCCTGCATGTTCGACCAAGTGAACCTTCTATCGTTTCCCATTATTTCAATGAGATCGAGATCGTTGATCGTGCGGTTGAAACGCAGTCTGTCTCTTTCGTTAGAGCCCCTACCTCTATGTTCGTGCGAAAACCTAGTAATGTTGAAGTCCCCCCCTACTACCCAAGGTCCGCTCCATCTATCACGAATAATCCGCAGTTCTGCCCAGAACTCATCTCTACGTCGTGGGTCGCAAGGACCATAAACGCACGTGATCATTTGCTCCCAATTATCTCTCTTACGTTTGATCCTGATAGTCACCGAGAAGATATCTACGAAGTCTTCAACGATAAGAAATTCCTTAGCGTCAACACCTATAGCAATGCCCCCAGACATGCCAACCGCTGTCTTCCACCTCCAGTCAAACCCTTTCAATGCTGATAAACCCTCTAAAAGTTTTAAGCAAGAGTTCCCAATCTTGGTCTCTTGTAACGCACAAATCGACGGTTTAACCCTAAATAGCGTATCGTTGACAAGTCGCGCCTTAACGGCCGACCGCATCCCTCTGACGTTCCAAAAGATGTAACACATGGATAAACTAATATAGAGACACCTACCCTCTCTACCCCTCACCCCCAGGGAAGTCTATATGAGAAGCCTAAAGGCTTCCTCCCTAATGATCTGGACCCTCTCTAGTTGGTCCTCGTGCGATGGACCCATGTCCAATCCTAAAGCGCGAGCATAATAAAGCAGGATATCATCAGAAATAAATTGCAAAATAGTAAACTCACCTCCGCAGGCTGATTTAGGTTCCTTAGATTTAGCCGCCGATCTAATGAGATCCCCCTCACTGGGTCCTTTAGTACCCCATCTGTCACTTTGCCTCTTGCTCTTTCGTTTAGGATCATCAACTCTGTTCTCTGCGACAACCGCGGTCGAGCTATCCGGAATAAAGGGGGTGAGGGCTTTGACCATGCTTTCGAACTCACCCTCTGAATCCAAGTACTGATCACCCATCCCCTCCAAAGCACCAATAACTCCGTCATCTTTGCTATTGCTGTCCTCCAAAAGCGGGCCTTTCCCATCCCTGTGCGTCACTTCCACCCCCTCCCCCTCTTCCTCCAGACGAAGCTCCTCGTCATCCTGCCGCACCCCCTGATCCCCTATCTCGACCAAAGAAGAAGAATCAATTGGCTCGCCCCCCTTAGCAGCGCTCAACCCATCCACGTCACCGCATACCCCAACTACTGCCGTGGGTAAGCCCCTGTCTGATTCCTCCATGGGCTGGACTGATAAGTTAGATGGGCCTGCACCGAGAAGTGGACCTTGGGCCTTGAGAATCAGATGTTTAGAAATAGACTTCACAGCCTCCTCAACAGCTGTCTTGAACTCAGCAGACGAGAGGAGCTGGATCTCCTGCTGTCTATCCGTGGGCCCCGCAGACACCTTGTCACCCATCGAAGCCACCCTGTCACCCATTGAAGCCACCCCCGCTCCCTGAAATCCCGCACCTCGTACCATCACGTCACCTCTTTCAGATAGGACCCCTCCTTTAGACATCGCCGCTACTGTAGGTGATTTGACCTCCTTCACTTCCTTAGCAGACCTATCCCTGTCACTCTTACGTAGAGTTCTCTCTCCCACACTAAGCTGATCCCGTGAAGGAATCAAAGAGTGGCTAGGATTCGCTGCCAACGGATGAGATTTATCCACTCTACCTAAGCCTGGAGGACCACACGATTTGATCTGCTTGGAGGTTCCCATATCCAACGGTGCGATTTCATCTTCTACCTCCCGCCTAGACTCAACAATGAAATCTGAGTTCGACCCTGAGAACTCCGGAACCGTCGGAAAGGAAACTTTCTTGTTACGCTCCACAATCACCTTAATCTCGTACCTCTCATCATGAACGAGGGCGATGATAGTCGAAGGGATCAAGCTCATGTCGTCAACTCCGATTTGGATCCTCGCGTACTCCCTTCTCGACAGAGCCAGGGTATTCTTATCGATGTTAATGAGGTAGGCGAAGTTGTGGATCAGATTTTGGAAGCCCGATTTCACCCAACAATGGAGAGGCACGTTGAACAATCTCACCCAAATCGCTTTCGACGCATCACATACCATGGCTCCGCATTTGCGTGACCACCTGCTCATGGAGATGTAGAAGTCTTCCCCTTCTAACCCACCCGACGCCAGGAGCTCCCTGGTGATAATATCAGTCTGGCTGAAGACCATGAAGACATCGTCTCTAATCTTCTTGATATCCCACTCCAATCTAGAGCACGGACGAACCGCCTCGGAGAGCAACCCTTTGATTTCGTCTATGGATGGGCAGCCCGTGTGCACCTTCAGCATGACGGAGTTGGCGAATTTAGTCTCATAATCAGCCATAATCGGTGTTGGGTTCACCACAACCGACACCACCTTACGCCTACAATCATTACTCTCTTCAGACTTTGGCAGATAGCCTCTACTCCCCTCATCGAAGCTGTTAAGTTCCAGAGTAGGCGTGCGGGTAATGGGAGGCTGCTCAGACGACTTCCGCTTGGGGCAGGCCTTAGAAATATGACCGTATTTCTTACATACGTAGCAAAACCACTCGTTGGGGCAGTCGTGAATCGTATGTCCCTTCTCCGCGCATTTGTGGCACAGCGGCCCCTTAGCCGACCTGTGACCGCTGGAAGACGACGAAGCTTGAGCAAGCTCCGCCTTCCTCTCTGACTTCTTCACGCGCTTCGGTTTATATAAAATCCACTCCCCCTCTTCATCTTCCTTCTTCTTAACCAACTCCCTCTCCGGCGACACCTCAATCCTCCTTCCCCCTCCCCTCTCAGGCAAGTCAGCAGATCTCCTCACTGCTTCCAAATAAGTCCCTCTATGGGATGTATTTGGACGGCGCGAACCCCACTCCTCCCCCTGCGGAGGTCTGGGTTTGATCGAGGTCGGAGCTCTATGCCCCTCCCCGTGCCCTCCCCTATGAGGGTGCACCCGATTACCTGAAAGCCCAGTCGCTTGACGCGACCCCTGAACTCCTCTATCTGCGTCTCCACCAGTCGAGGTCTTACCCTTAAAGACCATCCTTCTATCTCCCTCCTCATCCCTATTCCTCTTTGCCATGGGGCGCTGCAGTTTGGTAGGATGTTTGAGAGATTTGGGGAAGGTTCTCTTTGAACTGGAGGAGAAAAAGTCTCTTGTTTTGTCTTCCTGAAAATGCGGAGCAACCATACCTTCCTTAAAGTGAGTTGATTTCAGCACAACTGCTCCGTTGACACCCTTTGAAGAGAGTCTTGCCACCATTCACTAAGGCCCATGCACAAATCTTATCACGCATGCTACAAAAGTAAATCCATCCAAAAGACAACGACGATGAATCCGAAGGTGTTGGACCATGCCATATAGGATGATCATATGGTTATGTTCCACAAGATTTTATTCTTCTGGTCCACATACATATTACTAGTATATGTAGGGGATTCAGTAACGTATTGTAGGTCAAACAATTAATTGCTTGTCACCCCAGTATGAACCAAATAGAGACACTTCAGAAACTCATAATGTCTTCCTATTTGTAACAGGTCTCACATTAATGGGGCAAATTTTCATTCTTACGATATCATATATACTTAACATATGGGGTGTTATAATCCAAAACGTATTCCCAATATTATAGGGTTAACATTAGTAGATAAATGCTCCTCTTATATACATAAGTATTAAAATGCCGAGATAGAAAATGATGCAATAATGTCCTGTATTCTTCTAACAAGAGAAAAAGAATAACTTGAAAGAACGATTCTTCAATATCGATCGACTTCTAAGAAGAAGGGGTTCTACTCGAGGTAAACCTTTTTACATGGATATATTTCGAATGTTTGTTTTGATTGCAAAATTTTAGTTATTTATCACACACCTTCTTTTCGGATGCTGCAAGAACTACTTGTAGAATGAGATCGGTTTTGAAAAATAATTCTATATAAACCATGTGAAAGAGTTTAATTCAGGTGGAAAATGGTTTATTTATTTTCTACGAAGTCTCTAGATTCATTTGTCTACAATTTTATTTGTAGAATCCTTTTATTTATTATCTGCATGCAAATATGTAAAAAAAAAAATTGATTAAAGGATAGAGTCAAAACACACACACATATATATGAAAATCTTCCATTGTGCACCATCCCTCCGTGTGCACATCCCTCCGTGTGCACTTGTGTGCACTCGGCCTTCCCGCCTCTGTATCGACGATCCGGACCGTTAACATTGATCTACACATTTAAATTAGTATAAATATGTAAAATCAAATCATTTGAAGTTCATTTGTCCATCCATCATGTGACGATAAAAAACAATGAGAAAGCACAAAAATAGATATACAGCAACATTATAAGCTATAGCAGATAAAAAATCTACGACAGACCACAACATCCACAGGCAAATAAGAAATCTATCAAAGACTACAGTGACCACAGCAAAAACCAAAAGCAAAGTAGTGAATGAGATGAAACATCAGTAGCCGGGATCGGGCAACATGCAAATGTGTCATGTATTTGGGCAAAGATGATCCCATTTCTATATACTGTAAGATGATGTTCATGACACACTAAATTCGTACCTTATTATTCGGTACATCAAACCCATGCATGTATAAAAGAAAAGATGAAAAACACATCCTATGACCTTTTTTGGTGCCACCTCCAATAAGCTATTATTGTTATGAAAACTACAAACGCCTCGTGTCGTCCTCGGCCAATTCCAACATTTCTAGATCAAAATTAGAAACAAAAAAGACTGATGCAGTAGCTAGCTTTCACGACAAGCCATCTTATTTTGGTAAAACGTGCAAAACCTGGCAATCTAATATGGCTTCGGTAAAACATCAGGAATTGAAATATTATCGAAGCTCTCACAAAACAACCAGACTGTTGTCACTAGAAATAATTAGGCAACAGATAGGTTTCTTGTTGTCGATATGCTATGCAATATGCTAAGAATACTTGCCAAAAAAGTATGATTCCGTTTTTGAGCAAGCATCCTTTCTGATATGCTAAGTATTAATAACAATTTAACTCGGATATACAGTTGTGGACGAGTAAACTCCACAGTATATCATATAATGATTCTTGATAATATTGTATTTGATTCCGAATCATAATAGCTTTGAGAAGGTTAAATCTAAATTGAGAAATTTTGTTAATGATAAATACCAAACATTTCCTAGTAGGCCACAGCAAACTTCTCCTAAAAAAACTTTGACATTTGTACACATCCATAATATAACAAGTAGAGTAATATTACATCCACTATCAATTTCACTACATTTCTCTTCACTAGCTTAGGTGGCACACTCCAATAAGTAGGAAAAGATAGAATAGATAGGAGAACTCTCTAGTAGGAATATGGCACATAAAATAGTAAACAAAATAATAGTGAAAACAAGTAATGCTAAAAAAAAGTCTACAGACGTAATTTATTTATTTTGTCTTGTAGTACAAAAGTAGTTCGCACAACAACAACGCGTTTACCACACTGCTCATTTTCCAAATAGTAAACCCCTCAAATGGCAATTCTGTAACTTCCTACCTACCTCCATTTTAAGCTAAATCAGTACCCCAGGAACACCATACCTCATCTGTAATATAAGGAGAGAGAGAGACCATGTTGGTGGTAGTGTTGGACTCTCAAAACCTCTCTCTCTCTCTCTCTCTCTCTCTCTCTCTTGTGTCTTCATCTACAGGATTTCTTCAAGAACCTGATTAACCTTCAAGGTCTCACATTCTTATCAATTTTCCATCCCATTATTAATAGTATTATCAGTTTTCCTTTGTCTGTTTCTTATTTTTTGTCATGATCAATTAAATTTTGCTCTGCTGGTTGGTGAGCAATAGTCAATGCTAGCTCTCTTTAATACTCTCTCTCTCTCTCTCACTGTGCTCTTCTCTTTCATTATCTTTTGTAGAAGAAGAACGTTTTATGGGAAAGAAGATCGCTTAATGTTGTCGATGGTTGATTCTATCTTTTCATCGTCGCCTGCCGCAATCGGAAATCCCAACATGGGTTTCATGATGAACATCCCCTTCCACCCTTATTCTTCCCTCATCCAGGTCAGTAATTTTTTGTTGATGTTGTTGTTATTTTTGGGATTTTTTTAAGAAAAAAATATTTTTGTTGGGTGGTAAGTTGTGGGTGAGGAGTAAGTTAATAAAAATGGTGGATGCAGAAAGAGGAAGGGATGGTGGGGTTTAGGGGGCTGACGAAGAAGGAAGAGGAAGAGGAAGAGGATATGTTTCTGATGATGGACAGTAGCGGAGGAGGGAACGGGGAGGTGGGGGCGACAAGCGGCGGAGAGGAGCAGGATAAGGATGGTTTGGGTGGTCCGCAGGATCAGATAACGCTGCCGGAGACGAAGCGGAAGCGGTACCACCGCCATACAACTCGCCAGATTCAAGAAATGGAAGCGTAAGTGTCTCCACTTTCTTCTTTTGCCAAAAAAAAAAAAAAAAACAAAACAAAACAAAGTTTCCTTTTTTGGTAACTTAAGGTAAAATTGGAAAATATTCTTGGATTTCATTTTGGGGATTTTTTTTAAAAAAATCATTTTGAACCATAGATAAGTATTAGTTATTTAAGGATTTTTTTTAAAAAAAAAAGGATTTTCCAACACAATTTTTTTTAAAAAAAAAAGAATTTTGTTTTATATATTTTTAAAAGTTATTATTTGGTGAGTCATGAGTGCAGGTTGTTTAAGGAATGCCCACATCCAGATGACAAGCAGCGTCAGAAGCTGAGCCAGGAGCTCGGACTCAAACCACGGCAAGTCAAGTTTTGGTTTCAGAACCGCCGTACTCAGATGAAGGTGCGGATTTGAGAAACAGCCTGTTGTTTTAGTATATAATGTTTGCAGAGATCGGAATGCACGATTGATAAGAGATGTTTTATTTGTGATTTGTGATTGCAGGCACAACATGATCGAGCAGAGAATGCGATTCTTAGAGCTCAGAATGAGAACTTGAAGAACGAGAATTTCAGGCTTCAGTCCACAATCCGCAATTTGATGTGCACTAACTGCGGGGGTCCTGCAGTGCCTGGAGAGGTTTCGATGGAAGAGCAGCAGATACGACTTGAGAATGCTCAGCTCAAAGAGCAGGTCTAATATATATATACTAGTATTATACACGTGCGTTGCACGTGTGGAAAATGGGGAGGGGAATTAAAAGAACCCAAAAAAAATCTAGTATTATACACGTGCGTTGTACGTGGAAAAATGGGGAGGGGGAATGAAAAGGATAAAAAAAAAACAAAACAACCAACACGTGCACTGCACGTGTTGACAAAATGACAGTCGATGACAAATGACACTAACCCCTTCTCCCATTATAATAGTAGAGATATATTTTATTGAAAAAAAAATTATGCTCTCTTTCTCCTTCACTTTAATTTAGGACATTTAGTTAATCATCTTTTCTAGTTTTCCCTAGTTACGTAATTTAGCATGTAGGGCAGTGGCATCTCACTCTTATGGGAGCTTAAAAATAGGGAAATTTGATTTAGGGCACCACTGTTACCTGTGATTTTTAATTGCCCCTTTTGATTTTTGAATTTTTATTGGTGAATTTTAATCGTTTTTTATGAGAATAAATTTACATCACTTAGTTGTAGCTCATATGATAAAGGGTTGGGATGGGTGGAAAGGGGTCTTTTATTCAAGACCGGGCTACGACCATAGCCCTTTATTATTATTATTTTTTTAAAAAAGAAAGAAAAGAAAGAACATAAATATACTATTATTTGTTATGAGATACATTAATTTTCTATTAAAATGTGTCGGTTTCCAAAATGATATGAGGTTCTATGCACGTGCATCCTTGTAGCCAACCGTTATATCTTGTTTTCAGTTATTGAACAAGGGGAAATCTGCCAAGCACACGTGGTGGAGCGGCATGTCCCTCCAACTCCTATGTGGAGGTCCGAGGTTCAACTCCTGCCTCAGGAGCTTATTGAAACAGGAAAACTTTGTTTTTGGGACTGGTCCATTGGTTGTGATTTTTCATTAGCCCCTTTTACTTTACACTCAAATATTTTGGAAGCCTCCTTTTCTTAAAAATAAAAAAAAAGAATCCGAATAAACTTTTTTGGATCAATTCAAATATTATTTGTGAAGACTTGTTTTCCTGTTAACATGCACTATTTCTTTTGTTTTGACGTACGAGTTTCTAGAATTTCATGAGGGTATAGTGCACATGCACCCTCGTAGACATTACCCATTATATTATGTATCGTTATTAAAAAGGGGAATTTATCAAGTGCATGTCGTGTAGTGGCATATCGCTCCAATTTCTATTTGGAGTAATAATTAAAAGTTTAATGTCAATGGTGTTAGGAAAAAACCCTGTAATACATACTTGTTTTTAGGTGCAGTGCATGTGTCATCAATTTGAAACTCACAACACCGTCTAAAGTTATGATATTTACTGATAAAACTATGACCAATGTTTCTTTATCAACAGCTTGAACGCTTATCCTATGCTGCTCGATACAGTACTGGCTGTTCGGTGCAATCACTGGGGCCCACACAGCTGCTGCTTCTCCCGTCGCTGGACCTTGATATGGATATCTATTCGAGGCATTTCATCAATCCCAATATGGGAAGTAATTCTGCAGAAATAGTTCCAGTTCCTGAACGTCACCATCCTCTTAATGAGGTTATTGTTACTGACTACCATAAAAGGATGGCCTTGGAGCTCGCAATGACTGCAGCCGATCACTTGGTGAGGCTTTGCAATATGAATGGGCCTGTCTGGATTCAGGGAAACGTAGGAGGGATGATAATGGAAGTTTTGGATGTGGAGGAGTATGGGAGATTGTTCCAGTGGCCTATTGATTTGAGACATAATGGTGTGGAGTATGGGACTGAGGCCACAAGGGATAGTGCGATTGTCATATTAAATAGCATTACTCTGGTGGATGCCTTTTTAGATGCTGTAAGTTCAAATTTCTCAATTTTGGTAGCATCACCAGTGGTAAATTTTCATGTCAAACTTAATGCTTACCAGAAATCTTCAAACAATTTCTACATCTCAGTTCAGAATGCATCTATCATATATTGGTACACTAGCGATATGGAGCAATTCAATTGATATTTTGGAGGTTTGGTACCTCTTTAAGAGCGTTTAATATGAATATGACTTTTGTTACATTTATTTTGACAGTTTAACTTAACCAGTAGTGATATAGAGTGGTTGATATGCCAGACATAATCATAATTTATGAAATACAATGATGAAGCATATTGATTAGACTATACTAATAGAATCAAACTACGATGTGTCTATGTGCATTACATAAGACTCCTTTGCATCCCTATAAAAATCTGTCTGTGTTAGTTTTGTTTTTCTTTTTGAAAAAACTTCCATGTTAGATTTAGATAAATGTATCCTGTTTCAAATATGTGATGAAGAAATTGATCCTGATCATACAATGTGCTTTTGGATGCTATGTTCCCTGTACCAATTTCCGTTATATGTACCGAAGTAATCTCTATTCCGACAACATTGGTAAAAAAGATTGAAAGGGTCATAAACATAACAGTAACTTCATCAGTTATTTTTTGTAGGGAAGTGAATGCTATCTTTTCCCCATTTGGTGTCTAATTTTATACATTAGTTATTTAATGTGAATTCTTTTTGCATTATCTTTACCAGAATAAGTGGATGGAACTGTTTCCTTCAATTGTGTCCAAGGCAAAAACACTGCAAGTCATAACTCCTGGAGTTCATGGCAATGGTTCACTTCAT
This sequence comes from Hemerocallis citrina, assembly GCA_017893485.1. Classification (NCBI taxonomy): domain Eukaryota; kingdom Viridiplantae; phylum Streptophyta; class Magnoliopsida; order Asparagales; family Asphodelaceae; genus Hemerocallis; species Hemerocallis citrina. The sequence continues at coordinate 194,676,428 of CM030366.1, forward strand.
CTGGTAAATATGATGATGATAATAACCTTACTTCTTTGTTAGGGTGTTGGTTGTCAACTTCTTTCGCGTTATCTTTATTATTAGTTGTCAAGGTGTGAACTTATTTTGGACCTTCAAACAGATGTATGCAGAGTTCCAAGGTCTCTCACCATTAGTGCCCACTCGCGAGGCTCATTTTCTTCGGTATTTTCAACATAATTTAGAAGAAAAAACATGGACAATTGTAGATTTCCCCATCGATGGCTTCCATGAGGGACTTCAGATGCCTTCCCCTCAATATAGAAGACGGCCATCTGGCTGCATCATTGAAGAGGTGGTTAATGGCTACTCAAGGGTGGGTAATATGTCCATTTATCTATTATTTGTACTTCTCTTCCTGATTGTCAACTTCTTTTAGCTTATCTAACTGCTTAATGTGTTGATAATGTAAACTACATATGAATAGATAATTTGTGTTGTTACGCAATAGATAACAATAAAATCCCCTCTAGGCTGTAGTTTATTTATAGAATTTGGGCGTAGATGGTTATTGTAGCTCAAGTTTTCTTTAGAGTTAAAGATAAACTAGATTTGCCCGTGGGCACGTGCCTTCGGCACGTCTTCGGAATGATACAGCATATGAAAAGCCTTGTAAACAGTAAAACAACAATTATGTAGCTCAAGTTTGAATAGTATGACAATAATTTGTTGTAAATAAAAGTTCATGTTTCCATTAGTATATGTTGAAAAATAATTATAAATGAGGGTATAAAATCCAATTTCTTAGCACTTTGAGGGTGGAAAATGATGAAATTTAACTATTGAAGAGATATTTGCTATTTTCAATGTAACATGAACAATAAAAAAAAATCTGAAAATTTACAAACCTGAAATGTGAAAATCTAAATTTTTGTGTAAATAGAGAGAGAATGAGAGAGAGAGAGAAATAATTAAATAAATAAACGAGTTGTTTTTTTTGTTTGGAGGGGGGGGGGGGGATGTATTTTGTGAGGTTAGATTTGGGCCTTTGATTTTGAGGGGATTGAAGGAGAGCCACTTGATAGCTTTCTTTGTGTTTTATTATATAGATTGTTGGCGTTGTTGGTCAATTATAAACACAAACATATGCCTTGGCGTTGTTGGTCAATTATAAACACAAACATATGCCTATGTATGATAGATATCTATTAAATGGTCTAGGATAGTATTGGTGGATGATTATAAATTAACTTACTGTATTTTAACAATTCACATTTAATTAATCTGCATATAAATCCATCTACAACATATGCATGCACTATCAACACAGAATCATGCAATGATTGCAGAGAGATGAAGTTTAGTTAATTAATAGCTGATTATTTGCTTAGGGTAACTTTGTTTGGTATGCTAAAGAGAGAACTTGGCATGGCCTATGAGGTTTACCAGATTAAGTGGATGTGTAGGAAATATTCATCGTAGTTTGATACACATGCAAGTAGATGAACTTTATTGTGAACAAGTTCACCAGATGCAGAATGATAAGATTCAAGGGCGCAGGGGCATACATGCAACTAAAATAATTTTACTTTAATTTTGCAGCAGTATTTTTTATCTTTGAAGTTCGTTTTGGTTGGTTCGTGTTGATTTTGTACTTTTGGGGGCTGTATTTATTGCTATTTTTTCTTCACAACTGTTCTCAGAGTTGTATGTGTACCGTGGACAACCATCCACCTAGAATTTTCAAACCACGCCTTTAAATTTTAATTTATTTCAACACCCACTTAAATCTAGCATCTATGTGCTTCATGCATGCTAATTAACTGGTGTCTTTATTGAGTTTTCATTTGTTGCACTTTAAAAGTAAAAGGTCATTGCACAAGATGTTCGAAAATGTATTTGTAAAACTTCAATTTGGTATGGAAAGATAAAGTAATAGAGAGAATTTGCTTGCATAAAAAAATGTTTTTTTCTTTTGGGAATCTGAGCAACAATTATCATATGCACTAAGAAAAACGTACTAGATTTCAGGAAAATACTGCAATGCGCGTGTGAGCATTCAAGGGGAGGATTGATATAAATTGGAGTTAAATATGTGTTTGAGATTTTTAAGTGGATGGTTGTCCTTGTACACGCAACACCAGCTTTCAAGTTTTAATATTAGAGAAATATCTTTAATTTCCATTTCAAAGGTCTTTGTACAAATAATGTAGTTAATTTGGTTATTAAAAGTTTATGTTAAAAAGGATATATGAAAATATAATAAAATAATGTGGTGCACACCAGAGTTTTATGTAGTAGAACTGAGAATGTATTTATGATATTCTTTTCTTTTGGGTCATAGTGGTGGTTAGTTAGTAGAGTATGTGCTATACAAGCCTATAAAATTCTAGAAAAGAACATCATAAATACGTTCTCAGTTCTACTACATAAAACTCTGGTGTGCACCACATTATTTTATTATATTTTCATATATCCTTTTTAACACAAACTTTTAATAACCAAATTAATTAACTACATTATTTGTACAAAGACCATTGAAATGGAAATTAAAGATATTTCTCTACTATACCTTTTGGGTCATGTGCTATACAAGCCTATAAAATTTCAGAAAGGCATACATCATATAGTTAACTCCATTTATGATTTTCAAGGATGACAACTAATAGGATTATAGGAAGACAATAATATTTATAGCGACCAGTGAGTTCTAGCTCAGATGGCAAGGGGTGGGATGGGTTAAGGGAGGTTTGAGGTTCGAGAGCAGGTTTAAAGCACAATCCTTAATTTTATTATATATATATATATATATATATATATATATATATATATAGGGAAAGGCTCCGTTGCACACTACTATTGGTGCTCACGGCGTGAACACTACTAGTTCGGGCGTTCAAATCGAAAATCCGAACCGTTCACATTGATCTACACATCTAAATTAGTCTAAATATGTAAAATCAAATCATTTGAAATTCATTTGCCCATTCATTGAAGTGTTACAAAATTGTATGGCTGAAATTCATTGTTTTTATAGTCGCGTGATGGATGGGCAAATGAATTTCAAATGATTTGATTTTACATATTTAGACTAATTTAGATGTGTAGATCAATGTGAACGGTTCGGATTTTCGATTTGAACGCCCGAACTAGTAGTGTTCACGCCGTGAGCACCAAGGTAGTGTGCAACGGAGCCTTTTCCTATATATATATATATATATATATATATATATATATATATATGGGAAATGCTCCATTGAAAACGGGTTTGTTTTCACCGGGTTGGAAAACATCAATCTGAGCCGTTGGATCGCTCTTGATCGTGATCAACGGCTCAGATCTGAGCTGCCCATCACCCATCTCACTTAAGTGGCGGAGGGTTATTTTGGAAATTTCGTCCCAAATAACTCTTTGCCTCACGGATTCTAAAAAAATGAATTAACCTAGGTCGTTGTTGGGAACAACGGCCTAGGTTATAAAAATTGAGAACATAGGCCGTTGTTCCTAACAACGGCCTATGTTCTCAATTTTTATAACCTAGGCCGTTGTTCCCAACAACGACCTAGGTTAATTCATTTTTTTAGAGCGAATCAGGCGAATAGTTATTTGAGACAAAATTTTCAAAATAACCGTCCGCCACCTAAGTGATAACAGGTGATGGGCAGAGGCGATCTGAGCCGCTGATCACAATCAAGAGCGATCCAACGGTTCAGATCGCTGTTTTCCCACCCGTGAAAACAAAACCGTTTTCAATAGAGCATTTCTCTCTCTCTCTCTCTCTCTCTCTCTCTCTCTCTATATATATATATATATATATATATATATATATATATATAATAGAGAAAAGCGTGAAAAAATAAATATTTACAATTTTTAGACCATTGTACTTGTAGATGTTGGTGATATTGGACCTAACTCTAATCATCTAACAGTAAATCTTTCCAAAGAAGCTTGTATTATCGAGAATAGAAAACTAAGTTCATTAGGTCCTTGGTGTGCTTTTCCAATAATTATTTTCTTCAGTTTTTTAATGAAAACATTCACTTAAATAACATTACAAATGCCTTTTCTGTTTATTATAGATGTGGCACATGTATGCTATATAAAGGAAAAACTGAGTCCCTGTGCTATTTGTATGGAAATTTATATCTGAAGTATGTTTTCTTTTATTGTTATTATGAGAAGTAAACTTCCCGTCACCTTAACAAGAAGTAACGCACCAGTAGGTGCATTATAAGAGATAGTCAATATATAATCGTATGCTCATTTAGCAAACATATAAAATGATGTCTTTCGTTAACAATAACTTCAAACTCTCTCTTATATGTCCTGCATTAGGTTAAATTTGTTTATGAAACTACTGTTCAATTATTTATGTGCACTGAAAATACAATCACATTTATTATTACTCAAAAAGTCTTGAACTCACTACCTCATTAAGATTGAAACTTAATTTAGCAGTTCCATGACATCAAGTCTTGAACTCACAAATATTTACTAATTTTTTATGAATGCTCTTATCTTTTCTATCAGTAATAAAATTTCTATTGAGAGGCCTTCCTTACACAGGTTACCTGGGTTGAACATGCGGAGGTGGCTGATAGTGGAGTGCATCAGGTATTTGATCAGCTCATTAGTAGCGGCATTGCTTTTGGAGCGACACGGTGGCTCTCCATCCTGCAATTGCAGTGTGAGCGGCTTGCTAGCTTCATGTCGACAAAGACTTTTGACCTTGGAGGTATCTAATCTTTATGGAACAATTATATCAGTGTGAAATAATGAATTTTAGTATCAACCGAGTCTTTGTTCGTAGCAAAAAGGAAACTGAGTCATTGTTTAAATATTGTTCTGAAAAATAAATACTGTGATTAAGATTTTTTTTGAGTTCTGGAAAAAAGAATAGATTTTTATCTAAAACTTTGAGGGATTACTTTTCCAATATTATAAAGTGATCTCCTACATGAAGTTTGGTGGGACAGATGAGAAAAACCGTAGTTCTGCAGAAGTTTTTTCAACACACTTTCGTGGTTTTTGCTGATATTTATCAAACACCTAATCAAGAATAGAACTGTTTTATAGTTACGAAAGTACTTTTCCTGTCATGAGGGGGAGTGAATCCCTCTTTTCCTTTGAAAATATGTTTAAGCGATCCTATAAATTGCTTAGTTGAATATTTGTGTTATCATACTTCCCATTCATTTTTGTGGTTCAGTTCATTCCTCTGTAGAGGCAAGAAAGAATATGATGAACCTATCACAAAGAATGGTTAAAACCTTCTGTGCTAACATTAGTTCCTCGAGTAACCAACTGTGGACTGCACTCCCCGATTCCTCCGATGATACGATGCGGGTAATATCTCGGAAGAATCTGGAACCTGGACAGCACAATGGGGTTATATTGACTGCAGTTTCGACAACGTGGCTTCCATTCTCTCATCTTCAGGTGTTTGAACTTTTGACTGTTGAAGACCAGAGATCTCAGGTATTATCTGATGCTTTTAAATGTTTAAATTGATGTTTATTTAAATATTCTGAGTTTAGTGTTGCGTTCCTTTGTGATTGGTACTGTAGCTTGACCTTCTTTCCAATGGGAGCTCATTGAAGGAGGTATCTCACATTGCGAATGGCTCACATCAGGGGAACTGCATTTCTCTTCTGCGGATAAATGTGAGTTTTATTGTTCTTCTACTTAGCGTTTAGAGTTTGTATGTATATATTTATTTTGGCCCCCTTACATTTGATCTTTAGAGTAACAGTCATCCGTCATCCTCTGGTCGTATCATGCTAGATAGTCATACATTTTAACTTCCAACTATCTAAGTACTCAAAGTAGAAAGCAAGCAAAACATATTTTCCTTTCCTTAATTACTTGATTCTTTTACAATGTTTAGTTGGTGCCTATGCAGTAAAGATAATTTAAACACCTAATTTAGAGGAAAAATTGAGAAGACAAATTTGAAATTCAAATGTGTTATTTAATAGTCATAGACTTGTTTTAAATTAGGGTAAAAAATCGGAGATTGCTCTTATAGTTTTGGCCTAGCTAAAATTTCGCTAGTTGACAGTTTATTTATATGGCATTCAATGTAATTGCCACAGAAGCCAACTGATAGGGATAGTGTATCAAACTCACACTTTAAGAGTTTGTTGAGAATTAAATATGTATACGCGCATTTAGTGGTTTTCATTAATTTCTAGCTTCTTCCTGAAAAACTGGTCCAGTTGTGGCACATCCCTTTCGCTTCCTTCAGGGGGGGCAGCCCATAAAAAGCATTTAGTGACCTTTCTATGCTGATCTTTTCTTGGCAAATTCAACATATTATGCATCAATATTTTGGTTTGTAAAATCTTCATTTAGGCATGATGGGTGAATTTTTAAACTTTATACATTGACTGATCATGCTTCTTGATTGATGGAATAGGTTTATAAAGTGTTTTCTTGATGATGGAGAATTCTTTAGGTTCATTAGATTAAATAAAAGGTATAACAAGAGGGGAAAAAAAAGGTAAGAAGAGCATGGATATTTATCAATAATTTGAAGGGAAGAAAGATGCTGGTAGTTGTTGTGACTTATTTACAAGTCTTCTAATTTTTATAGTCCATCCAAGCTTTCAGTTTGGTTTGTTTATTTTCCTTTCTCCTTTACTTGAAGAAAAAATAAAATAAAAGAGAAAAGATTAAGAAAGAAACTTGAAGCACATTAAATTCCAAGCAGAAAGAAGGTACACATCATAATTTTCAAAATCTTAACCTTTACAATTTTACCCTTCATGTTATAAATTTATCACCAATTCTTTACCCTACTAGTGACTAGTTAACCCTTTTGCTCATCAATACAAGAGAGACAATTTAAAGTTACTTTTTAATGATAATGCAGCCACCTGGCAATTCCTCTCAGAATGTAGAGTTCCTACTCCAAGAGAGCAGCACTCATCCAGCCGGAGGGAGCATCGTAGTCTATGCCAATTTCGATATAGGCGCTGTACAAATGGCAATGGACTGTCAAGATACCTCGTACATTCCTATCCTCCCCACTGGCTTCGTCATACTTCCATCCCCAATGCCGCACAATTACTCATCCAACGTCATGATTGACAGCAGTAGTCCCGCCAACATCGGATGCCTGCTTACTGTTGGAATGCAAAGTTTGGTAAGTGCCGATCCAACAACGAACATCACCATCTCTAGTATCACTTCGATCAAGAATAACATCGTCAATGCAGTTCACAAGATAACTGCAGCTCTTGGTGGTTGTAACGGTAACAGTCTGCAGGCTGAGATTGTTGGTGCTGTTACTACTGTTCCATCTGACCGGGCTTAGCCCAGGTTCAACGACTGGTGGTTTAACTCGGGAGCATTACTGCACTTGATCGAAATTACTCTAATGCCCCGAGTGAGGATTTGACAGGATTCAAAAAGACATTGGTTGTGTTTGTATTGGCGGAAAATGAGGAAAATACCTTTGAAAATATTGCAAAGGCATTTTCTTCATTTTATAGCTAATAAGCATCTTTTTTGGGGGGGTTAATGTTAGATTCTGTTGTCAAATCCTCACTCCCAAGTTTAATATATATGTATATGCAGAAGGGCATTTCTGTAATCTCAATTTGGTGTGTGTGGGGGGCTTTGGGTGACCACCAGTTAAGGGCATAATGAGAACTGCAGGAACATTTGATGTGTGTAATAATAAGGAGAGGTTATTTGAATAGTAGTGATAGAACTAGGGTTAAGTAGAACTTAAAAAGAGAGAAGTCAAGAACGCACCAAATCTGATTATCCTTGTTAATTCTTTCTACATCTTAGAAGCTGTTAGCATGGAGTCTGTTGGTTCGGGAATTGACTTCTCTTTTTGGCTTTAGCTTTTGGTGTGAGTAAAAACTTAAAACTTGAAACCTCTCTCTCTCTCTCGATCTCTCTCTGTTTTGGTTTATGTTTGTTTCCTTCCCATTAAAACTACTGTTGGTTGCTGGTATGTATTGAATGCTTTTATTATGGCTATATTTATTTTTGACTGTGGAGTATTTATTGTGGATTTGATCTGTTATGTTAGGCTACTGTTCTCTCTTTTTTTTGGGTATTGTTATTGAGCTGGCATTGTCAATAGGAGAAATGATTTGATGGATTACATAGCTGGATATTGAAAACATTTCTTTCTTTATTACCTTGCATATAATTTAATTGAATTAAATGCATACCAAAAAATGGATTGAAAAATGATGAAATAGTCTAGTGGAGGATGCAATTTAGGTTATGGGCAACCATGGCTTTGAGAGCTACTGGGCCTGGCCTGTCATTTTCACAAGGAGACTAGGTTGGGGTCATATAGCTGGCTGACTTTAGGGGGTGTTTAGCGGCTCGCCTCCCCTCCTCCCCCCTTTCCCGAAAAAATCGGGTTATGGACAGTATCTATATAATAAAACATAAAGAAAGCTATCAACGTGGCTCACATTCATTCTCTTCAAAATCAAAGGTCCAGATCTAATCTCGTAAAACACATTTTTCCTCTAAAAAATTTAATTTCCTAAACCAAAATTTTTTCCCAAAACTAAAAAACTCATTACTTTATTACTATATCTCTCGTCTCTCTTCACTTTTTCATATTTCTCTCTCTCTCTCCCTCTCCCTCTCTCTCTCTCTCTCATTATTTTTTTATTTATATGGAAATTTAGATTTTAAGATTTTAGATTTGTAAATTTTTAGAATTATTATGTTTTTTTATTGCACATGTTATACTGAAAATATCAAATATCTCTTCAACAGTTAAATTTTATCATTTTCCACACTTACAGATCTAAGAAGTTAGATTGTACACCCCCATTTATAATTGTTTTTTAATATATACTAATGGAAACATAGACTTTTATTTACAACTAATTATTGTCATACTATTCAAACTTGAGCTACATAATTGTTGTTTTACTATTTACAAGGCTTTTCGTGTTTTGTATCGTTTCGAAGACGTACCGTAGGCACGTGCCCAAGGGCAAATCTAGTATATATATATATAGCCAGGACTTTCATCAAGAGACCAGGTGTTTACTATTAAAATAATAATAAATTATAATCAATATATTTATATTTTTCAAAATATGATATATTAATACTAAATGCCATAAATTATTACAATAACTAAATAACCATTTAATTTAGTAATAAAATTCTTGAAGATTTCATATTCTGAAAATCAATCACTTTATAAAACAATTCAACACGATAATGATGAAGATTTGTTTTCCCTTTAAAGTTATGATGAGGTTCATCCATCTGTGGACTACTATCTAGTGCTTAACACAAAATTAATAAATTTCGTCCAACAATGATTCTCAACCATCATCCCTCATACTTTGCTACTATTACTTGGTTATCCTCACAAAGTCGTGACATTTATTATATCTTGGTCTTTTCTATGTAAAGCAGAGAAAAATTATTTGAGATTGCCAAGATATTATTCATCAAATATAAATGAATTGTAAACTCACATTGTGTACAGTGAATTAGTGTGTTTGACTTCCAATTAGAAGGTCATGGATTCAGTTCCCACTGTTGTCAAATAAACTTTTCTTTTTGCCATTTTAAAAAGGAATTAAAATTTTAAATAAAAGTGAAAACTAAATCCAATTATGTAATTTTGGATTAGTGTGTTTGACTTCCAATTAGAAGGTCATGGATTCAGTTCCCACTGTTGTCAAATAAACTTTTCTTTTTGTCATTTTAAAAAGGAATTAAAATTCTAAATAAAAGCGAAAACTAAATCCAATTATGTTATTTCAAATAAAGTAAAAAAATTTCTATCGCCAAGAATTGAACCTTGGTCGCTAAGGAATTGAACCTTGGTAAACTAATAAGGACGAGAAACAAGTAACCTAACCAACTACACTACAACAAATTGGTGAAAGTGAGTTCTTTGATTACTTTATTTATATGATTAATCATGTTATTGTACATGTAAAATCCAAGGCGATACTAAATTCAAGGGGGCACAGCCGCATGAAGTGTTGGACATATACACAAGTTTTGAAATACCCGAGTATAGAATCAGTTGGGTTTCAAGAACCCTAGAAGCAATTTTTCCCTTCTGTGTTTCTGTTTCATTTTTATAAGGGAATCTTAATTACATTTTGATCTTGTAACGGTGGATTTGATGGTTTGGTACACTGGACACATACATTATAGATGAATGCCGAGCTTAAGGTAAATATCGCCACTAGTTCCAATTCTAGAAGTGAGCTTCTTGAGATATAGCAAGCAATATAGTGAAGGAATCTGGGCAGTCGTTGATGTCTCCCTCGATTGTGAAGATCAGTTCCCTTTTTCATCTGCCTATGCCTCTGCATCTAGGGGTTTGGAAAGAGCAAAGCGTCGAAGGTTGCCTTCTGGCTGTGTGATTCAAGAAATTCCTAGCTGTTGGGTTTATGTCTTTCATATGTGTTTGATGTGAAAACAAGTCTGTAAAGTGAGAAGAGGTAAAAGGAAGAAGCACCAACAAGAACAGTCGACCGCTGGATGCTCTTTGACTCGGGTCGGGGCCATTGCAGTCGACTGCCCTTCAGGACAATCGACAACAAGTATGCAGCAGCAATGTTTTGGGGTGATCCTGGGTGGGTCTGTTAGCCTAACTTTTTCTCCAAGTTAAATCAAACGGCTCCTACCGCGTGACTTTCTTTCAAGTTATATCACACAGTTTCTTTAGATCTCTGTATATCATTGTAATGGTCTCCTATGAGAGGTAAGAGAGAAAAGACTTCATTGAAAGTTTTTTCCATTGTAAACAGTAGGTTATTCTCTAGCGAGGCTTAAGAGAGAGATATGTTCTTGGTGAGAATGATTGTAACTCTTGTATCTTCTCCAGTTGAATAATATCTCGTCTATTTCTTTTCCAGATTAGGTTCGTCAGAACTGGGACAAAATTATGTGCTTTTTGTGTTTAGTTTGGTATACTATTTCTTGGTAGTTTGTTCGTAGTGATCAGTTGTTGCAAAAAATTAGCCAAAACCCTAACAAGTGGTATCAGAGTGTCAGGTTGCAGAAAGGGGTTGATCGAGTTCCTTGGAGAAGATGACGGATCCAGGTTTCATGAAGATCAAGTGGTTCGACAGTAAAACCAACTTTAATTTCTGGAAGGAGGATATGTACGACACATTGGTTCAATAGGGCATACATCTTGCCCTAGAAGGAGATAAAGGGAGGCCATCCGACATAAAGAAGGAGATTTGTGAGGAGATTTGTTCAAAGTCCTTGGGTTTAATCTGGATATTATTGGAGAATGACATCACGTGCAGGAGAGGTGTGACGAGTCTGTGGGTGAGACTTAGAACTGGCTACTTGGAATTGCCATTACAGGATCGGATGTATTGGAAAAGAAAACTGTTTAGTCACTCAATGAAGGAAGGTAGCGTTTTTTAAGATCAAACAGTAAAATTCAATATCAATTTATTTTAATTGAGGGCAATAAATGTAGATGACCTTAAAGATTTCAACTTGGTATATTCATTACTAGATCTATACAAGCATTTGATAACCACCATGCTAGACGTGAAATCTATCAAGGAGATGTTTTCGGTAGCATGTGTGATCGAGGGCTTGGAGGAGGAGGAACTTAGGAAGGAGAGTTAGAAATCAGCGTCTACTTCTATAAGTTGCTTGACGGTGGATGATACTTCAATTAGAAGGAAAAGTGCACGTAAGGGTATGATCCGTTGCCACCATTGCAGAATGATTGAGCATTACAAGTGAGATTATCGCAAGTGGTTGAATCATAGGGGTGTCAACATAGTTAGTGCCGCTGAATCTGGTGATAACTTAAACTGTACTCTTATTTCAAGTTCTATAGATGTGAATTCTGGTTGGTTTCTTGATTCAGGTAGTTCTTCTCATATTTGCTCCGAGAGGGAGTTATTTTTCTACTTACAAGTCTACAACATATCATTGGGTGAGAACGGTGATTGATAAAATTTGTGAAGTAATGGGTGAGGGAATAGTTGAGTTGGAGACGCAAGATGGAAATGAGTTCACACTAGAGAAGGTCATGTACATTCATTTGTTGAAACGAAACCTGATATCTTTGAAAACTCTAGAAGCATGATGTTGCATATAAACAACTCAAGGTGGAGTTCTATAAGTTTGGGAAGGTCGTCGTAAATGATGAAGGGATGGAACATACCTTTACAAGATTTTTGAGAATGGAAAATCTTGTGCAAATGTTCCAAAGCCCAGTGTTTCTTAAGCATTATCTAGTTCGCCGTGACTAGAATCATCGAAGTAAGACCGTGACGTGAGAATATCGTCGGGAGGTGGAGAGTATCTCAGGGTAGGTGGAGTTCGTGCGGAGGGTGACTCCTCTGTGATAATACCTATTGAGGTATGCCCTTGAATGAGACATACTATTGGAGAAATAAAGGTGGAGATAGATTCAACTAGCAGAAGAATACTGAACCGGGTTGTTTGCAAGAGAAGAATGAACGAGTCTAGAGGCGATTAATCACACAGGTGTGGAAGCACAAGGTTGCAGTCCAAAGTTGAGATTGTTGGATTTATGTCTTGCATACAAGATTTGGTGTGAAGAGAAGACGGTGATGAGAGAAGAGGAATCGTCGTTGGAGGAAGAAGGAGATGCAACAGTAACAGGAAGAAGCATCATCATGAATTGTCAACTGCCCTAAAGTGCATTCGACCACTGGATGTTTTATGACTTGGGTTGGGAATGAGTATGGTGGATTGGGAATGGAGAGGGTTTCTCTTGAGGAGTAGTTGTTTCTTAGGTATTAATAAGTTTATATCTATTGAGCGAGAGTGTCTTCACAACTTGTAATACAAGTTTCTTATGTGTTTGGCTAGGGGTTCTAGTCAAAGTTTGAGTTTATAAAAAGCTCAAGGAGAAAGGACTTGAGGGTGGAAGTAGGCGGGTATTGGCCGAACCACCTTAAAAATCAAAGAAAACCTTTCTTTGATTGAAAAGAGAAAGAAAGACAGATAAATAAGAACAAGCCTTATATATTATTCCGTCATCTTGGCCGGAATTCCTATAAAATTGGACGACTCCCATACAATTCCAGCGAGAGCTGGAGAAGCGTATACGGTAGCCAAAAGAAGAAGGAGCTTCTCAAGGTTCAGCCAAAAGGAACTTCAATAGGAGCTAAGCCACTGGTAATAAGCTGAGTCATCGGGGGAGAGTTTTCTAAGTTGACTGATGATAGCCGCCTATTCGATCATTCGAAAATTAGAAGTTGATGGAACGAAAGTCTCCCACCTGGACGACTCTTCTTTCTTGGGAATAAGGACTACCTCTGCAAAGTTAAGCCTATCCAGGTTGAGTCTATGATCGTAGAATTTGGCAAGCACTACCAAAAAATCATCCTTAATGTCATTACTTAGGTCCATTTTAAAAAAAAAAGAAAAATGTGGAGTATAACCACCCTGTTTCATTAAAGAGAGTTTAACAAAACAAACTCAGAGTACTGGGAACAATTACAAGAACTAATATGTAGAAAATAAAGCATAAACCCTCCAACAGATCCCTGGAGGGTGGGACCAATCTACCAACAAAATCAAAATAAAAGCAACGTAAGGAGTACAGACAAACGAGGTCCCTCCAACACAACCCTGGAGGGTGGGTAAGCAGTGCATCAGTCAGTCGATAGTAGGGCCAAACTCGATATATGTTATAGTGCTCCATCTGAAATGCTCTGGCAATCCTACTCCTAGGCCCTGATGCCGCAGTTGAGGCTCAAAAGGAAATCAGATGCATGATATGAATAAAATTACCAAAAATACTATTACAGAGCCAACAAAAGTAAATTTATTTTTGTCTAGCCATAAAATCCATGTTGTTGCAGCGATGGCGATGTACCACGCTTTTTTCATATTTTTTTCTTACAGAACCAAACTTGGGATCTACCCACAAATTTTCATAAATTTGGGGAGTAAAGTAGTCCGGTGGTCTAGGTATATCATCATCAATTAAAGTCAAAGAAGACTAGAACAATTAAAAACACTTGATTTTTTTTATATAATTTATATGATGAACATTTAAAAAAACTTTTAGTTATAACTAGACAAAGTTGTGATGAAATATAGCATTTGCTAAGAACAAACCATGACGGTGTTTTGTGAATGAATCTCTATTGTGAGATGGAACAAGTAATATCCCTCCGTTTAGAAAAGGTGCAACCAAATTATACATAGTAGGAACTGATCCTCTGATTCCTGCTATATGAAACCAAGACCATTTGCACTTTGCTTGCAGCACGATGGCCTCATTTAAGGTCAAGAGTTTCAGTACGGTCTAACCAGCGAAAATTCGTAACATGCGCAACTGACCTATACACTGCAAATGGCGAGTATATCGTGAAAATCTTTTAGAAACCACAGAAAATTTTCTTCTTAAATTCCTAAGCCTGGAGCTATAGGGGAGTTCTGAATATGTTGATATCAAGTATATGAAAAAAGGATGATCGTGCCTGGTAGCACATTACAACTATATATGAGTAATGCTAGAGCCACTACCAATTTCACTACATTTCTTTTTACTACCTTAGGTGGCACACTCCAATAGGTAGGGGATGATAGAGTAGGTGGGAGAACTCTCCAATAAGAGTATGCCACCTAAGGTAGTGAAGGAAATGGTAGTGAAATTGATAGTGGCTAAAGCATTACTCTACAACTATTGCAGTGATGAATGTCTATGCACATTTTCTTCTTCGAGTTATGATTTTTGTTCAATTGGATTGAGCATTAATGGATATAGAAGGCCTAATTTCCTGATATTCTATATTGTGAACTCTCTCTCTTACTTGTAGAGAATCTGATATCACTTGTAGTGCCAATTGCAAAACGCACATTACAAGAAACAGATATGCCGAAGACTTAGATAAACAAAAAACAAGCCACCACAATAATCACAAGATCTCACAAGAACATGATCACAATAATTATGCAAAGATAACTAATACTTTTTATTCATCAAGAAATACAAAAATTACAAAGAGATCAAAACTCTCAATCTTTCTCTTTCACACATCATTGAAATACTCCACACTAACCTCTCTTGAAATTGTACAATGGTAGCTGCTCACCTTCTTTCTTCAGTATTCTTAGTTAACCATAGAGTTCACATCTATTGCTATATATATAGTCCCCAAGTAAAGCCTAAAATATATATATAAATACAATTTATTGAACCCGAAACTCGTTGCCCAAAATAACATACAGCTCCCTTGCGGCTGACCGCACCTAATTGTGGTTGACTACAATTGAGTCTCGCCAACACCCAAGCGTTGCATAGTCGACTGCATGTGACAATCGACTGTCACCTCCTTTTTCGCTGCTGCCTCTTGTTGTCTTCTCTTCTCCTATTCTTCTCCAAATTCAACTCGTGCCTACATGTATTTGATGCCACACTTCCTAACCTCTCTCTCTCTCTCTCTCTCTCTCTCTCTCTCTCTCTCTCTCTCTCTCTCTCCACACATCTCGGTAATCTTGTATGCAGTGGCGGAGGAACAGCCTGTTGGAATTAATTTTTGCAGTTTTCCGGGCCGGATTCCGGCGAGCTCCGGCTACCGGCGGCACCGGAAAGTGAGTGGATTGCGATCCTCTCGACGAGTACTATTCCGTAGTATACTCACTTGCCAAAAACGAATTCCGTATGAATGAGAAATGTTGATCCAAAGTTGGGTACTTGAAATGTACCAACTTGGCAAATAGATAGTCCCATATCGGAAATTGGAAATGATTTTGTCTAGTATATATACTAGAAAACTGGACTAAAGGGCGTGGCCCGGGGGTTACCACTAACGTGTAGTGGAGAGAGGACTTAGCCAAAATGACAAACACACACGCGCGCGCCCGGCCCGGGCTTCGGCTCGGTCTGGCTTAATTTTTATTTTATTTCTTTTTGCCCAGACAAACTGTTCCCCTACTGAACTGAAAAAGCTTTTCAAATTCAGTAACTGGTGCCCATTACTCTGTAACAGCAGAGTAATGGCTCACCAGTTATGAATCTGAAGAGTCCCCATTACTCTGCTGTTACAGAGTAATGGCTGCTGAACAGTCTCCAGTCCAACTCTTCTCTATAAATCCAGACATCAATTCCTATACAGATACAGAGATTTTTGCATTTGGGTCTTCCTCTTCTTCTCCTCTGCGTCTGTCACTGTCACTGAGAGTACACCACAGACAAAAGTTCGTTGGCTCTGAAGCAAGAGTGCTGCATTCTTCAGAGAAGGTACAGTTGTATCCTGGGAAGCAATTCGCCGGTAACCGTCACACTACGGGGCGAATTCTGCTTTAAGGACAGAGATTCTAAAATCTCGACTCTGTATAAGTTCATTGCTTACTGTTTTTCTTCCTGTATTTGATTTCTTCACAACTTTGTTGGAATTTCTTATTATTTTATATTCAAGTTCTAACACAGCCAGCCCAGGGTGAGCGACCGCTCACCCTGGACTTAGCCAACCCTCTATATAGGCCCAATGAATTTTTTAAATAAAAGCAGCCCGCTCCATTTTTTCTCCCCAAGCCCAACTACTCACAATCCTCTTCTAACTGCAATTCCTCTTCGTCAATTCTTCTTCGATAACATTTTGGCCCATTTGAAATCCTAGCCCCCTATCTAATCCTCCAATTCCCTAAATCTTCTCCAATTCGCAAACCCTAGCTCCCATTCTCATCTTCTCTTCCTTAGCTCCCAAATCTTTTCTCATCTTCCCCCAAAATCCAGTAGTTCCTGAATCTCGGCTCTTCTCATCTTTGCTTACTGCTCCTTCGAAACCCCAGCTCCCAATTCTGAAGATGGTGGTCTTGCTTGCTCCAAAACGGCGAAACCCTAACCAATTTATGAAGGTGGTGCTCCTCCGAAACCCTAGCTCCCAATTCTCATCTTCGGTTGCTGCGCCATTCAGCCAAATACTCATTTCCCTATTTTGGGGAATCATTAGAGAAATTATTTTGGTAATTTTGTCGATATTTCAATAATGTGAAATTGTTCGGAATGTGGCAGTGGATAAGTAGATGTGGATTTGTTGGTTAATTGAAGGGGTATAGTTCATAGTTCCATACAAATAGAATTAAGTTTTCCTAGTGAATTTGTTGGTTAATTTGAAGCAGAACATGCTATAAGTCATATGTAATGAACCCTCATAAATGATTTCCAAGCACTGCCCATCCATTCATTACAAAACTTTAACAATGAATCTAACAGAACAAGTTAAACATCCGGATGAAATTTTCTGTTATGTTTAGTATGCAACTTGAAAACTAGACATTAAACTAAGAAAATTGTGACCGAAATGATAATTTTGAACTTG
Source organism: Hemerocallis citrina (assembly GCA_017893485.1). Classification (NCBI taxonomy): domain Eukaryota; kingdom Viridiplantae; phylum Streptophyta; class Magnoliopsida; order Asparagales; family Asphodelaceae; genus Hemerocallis; species Hemerocallis citrina. The sequence continues at coordinate 194,693,686 of CM030366.1, forward strand.
AACTAACGTACAAATGTGAGTGATCACATTATTAAGAAAAACCATTAAATTTATTGTCCCTTTGCATGTTATTAGCATATATAAAGGAAAAAGATGAAAGTTTTGTGATATTTAGCATTCAAAGACATTAACTTTTTTGAGTAAAATTCAACTACATCTCTAATATTATAATGGGAGAAGGCCTTAGTGTCATTTGTCAATCTATCAACGCGTGCAATGCACATGCATAACTATTACTAGTGTAATGCATGTGCGATGCACGTGGAAAAAATGGGGAGGGGAATGAAAAGGAAAAAAAATCTACCAACACGTGCGCTGCACGTGTTGACACACACACTAAGGAATAAAAAATTGTTCATTTGTTTACAACCCCATCTCTCCCATTATAATAGTTATAGATATAGGAGATCTTAGGTTCAAACCAAGATTACTTTTGAATTTTTATTTTTAAAAAACTATATTTATTAAGACGTGTATCGCACGTGTAAATCTCTAATCTCTAATCTCTAATAATTACAATTAATCTCTACTATTATAATGGGAGAAGGGGTTAGTGTCATTTGTCATCGACTGTCATTTTGTCAACACGTGCAGCGCACGTGTTGGTTTTTTTTTATCCTTTTCATTCCCCCTCCCCATTTTTCCACGTGCAACGCACGTGCATAATACTAGATTTTTTTGGGGGTCCTTTTCATTCCCCTCCCCATTTTCCACACGTGCGAAAAAAAACACGTGCAGCCCACGTGTTGGTAGGTTTTTTTTTGTCTTTTTCCTTCTTCCTGCACGTGCGACACGTGTTGGTTTTTTTTTTATCCTTTTCATTCCCCCCTCCCCATTTTTCACGTGCAACGCACGTGCATAATACTAGATTTTTTTGGGGGGTCCTTTTCATTCCCCTCCCCATTTTCCACACGTGCGAAAAAAAACACGTGCAGCCCACGTGTTGGTAGGTTTTTTTTTGGTCTTTTTCCTTCTTCCTCCACGTGCATCGCACGTGCATGACTATTATAAATGAGGTCTTAGGTTCAAACTCAGACTACGTCTGAATTTTTACTTTAAAAAAACTATTTTTATTAAGACGTGCATCGGACGTGTAAATTACTAGTTAAGAATAATTGTACTAGCAGCAGTCACAAAATTGATCTTAGTATTGTAAACTCAACCTTCTGTGAACATTTTTGATGCGATCGGATAGAGTCTAAAGACTCCAGCCACAGCAAAAAATATATTAATAATAGGAAACGTACAACACAGGGTTTTACAAGCTGTAAAACAAAATAAAAGGCAGACCTAAACCAAACAGAGCAAAGAATTAATAAATACAAAACACACAAACAGCCCCAACAGCCGCGAAAATGGAACAACAGTAGCGATAGACGCGCTAGAGGAAAGAGCAGAGGAGGCAGATGAGGAGCGCATGCAGCTAGGCTCCTACCAGGCGACGAAATCCAGAACCGCTCGATACTCCAGACTTGAAAACCAGGCAACCAAACAAACCGTAACAACAGAGGGAACGCAGCAGCGTAGGCAGCCTCCAAAAACCATCGCCAGCGGAATGGTGATCCTCAACCAGGGCCACACGGCACCCTAACGCCGGCCATCCCCAAAATGGTACAGCAGAAGAGATAGAGATGAATTCACAGTTAATAAAAACAGAGGAAAAAAGACTAGAAGGTAAAGCCACCACCAAAATCAGGATCGCAACAGACCGCCGCCCAAAAACTCCACCCAAGTACAACAACAAAACGAGGCATGCGCCTCGCAATCGCAAACAAAAAGAGCTCAACATTACAACAGCTCGCAGTGATCGCAGAGCGAGGCACAGAAATCAGCCACAGAGACAATAAGGTAAAGTAGCGAGCGAAAATATACAATCAGTACTGATTAGGAAAGTAAAGATTACATAAGGCAGAGGAAATAAAAAAACAACATCTGGCCGAGCGATCAAAAACATAGGGGACTAAGCCCTCAAAAGTAAAAACCCAGCACCAAACTGCAGTCAGTCGAGCAAAGAAACAATAACATGGTAAATCAGATTGAAATAATAACAACCTTTTATAAATTTTAGTTTTGTAATTTCGCTCCCGGTGATTGAAATTCCTGACTCCGCGACTGCTTGTATGGTTACCTTGAACCAAAACTATCTTGCAGGTGTTTAATGATAAGTCGATATTTGATTCAATGGTTAATCATACACTATCAGCCTTTGTTGTGTCAATACATGCCAGCATGCCATTCAGTTTTTGATATTCTGTTCAACTAAAGCAATTGAATTAATCCTCATGTTCAAAAAAGTCATTATTTTGCATTTTGACGGCAACCATTAATCACTAAGGAGGTGTTCACTTGCAATCTAGTTGAAACCACCAATGCAAGCATGCATATAAGCTAAAGGATAAGCCATGGATCCACAAAGTTAATCTATACAAACATCGAAAATACCAAGCTATTATAAACATCATCCCACAACTATATATGAATAATTCTCTTTTAAGAAAATCATGAAATTAAAATTTTTAAAATCTAAATCTTGTAGAACTACTACCGAATCTGGAAACTTTTGCTTGTATAATAAGCATAAATGAGAAAGTTAGAAGACGGGACACTGTTCTGCCCCCTGGATTCCTTTCGCTGTTGGACAAACAGCAAGCTCACAGTGTTCTCCTGCTGTTCCCCACCAGTCTATGCTTTTGTTCTCCATACTCAACGTAAAGTAGAGCAACACAGCCATGAAAGCACATCCGGCATCTAATGCAGCAGACAGAATGTAGTTGTATCTCACCCACCACTTCTTTCGATATCTGAAGACAAAAAAGTTGAAAATTGTACCCACTGCGACCCAAGCGTTATAGTTCAATGCAGTGGCTGGAGGCATGCTCGCTGTAGCTCCAAGAAGAACAGGGAGATTTATCAGAGGGATCCAGGTTTGATTAGGGAATGATTTGTGCAGAAGCCACACGATAAATGGGCCAATGGCACCACCAAGGAAGAACCAGTTGAGGGCACCGTAGTTTCCAAGGGCACCGAATATTCTCCTGGGTCCGACGAGTCCCCAGATGACGGAGGCATCAAAGAATACGCGATCGCCAGGGCAAGTCCAGGGACTGTTAGGGGAAAGTCGTGAATCATCGCAAATGTTTTCAATGGAGCCCAGAAGCCACCATGCAACTGAGAGGTTAATCGTGCCTGCGACGATGGTACCGACAAACTGCAATAGGAGTTATGAGCATGTAAAATAGATCCGAATCTCATTTTCAACTTATATATCTGAGTGTGATGTCATTAATCTTTCATTAATGAGATCGGTGGCCGAAAGGTCACTTTTTATTTCAAAAAAAAAAAACTTATATATCTGAGTGAAAAACGGATGCAGTATGCACGCTTCTATCATGGAGCCGTAACCGTGTCGGGATTGAACACTTGATATTTTGATATTGTATCTTAAATGTTGGACACTTCTATAACATACTTTTTGAAGTTTAGACACATAATGATTGATTTTTCAAACACTAGTTCCCTTTTTTTAGACTAGTTTTCTCTTGTTAATGTAATAACTATGGATCCTCTCCAATTTTGTAATGAAATATGCTGTAGTATTACTACTCAAGGACAATAGATATATCTTACTTGAGCAAGGTAACTCACAATCTCTCCTTAGGAGGCAGATTGACGATGATTAATTCGGTATTGAGTTGCATACCAATCTACATGATGTCCATGTATGAGCTTCCGAAATAGATTATTAGTAAAATCGATAAAATCAGGAAGAGATTTTTGTGGAAAAGCGCGGACGACAATGGCAAGGGAGTACACCTTATTAATTGGGGCAGGGTGTGTAAACGTAAGGAGTTCGGGGGCTTGGGGGTTTTAGATCTTAGAGCCATGAATAGGGCTTTGTTGTGCAAGTGGTGGTGGAAGATGAGGAACAAGAATAAGTTATGGTGGAGCAAGTCCTTTGATTCCTATAAGAAGAGGAAGAAATTCAAATTTGGAGGAGTGTTAAGTCGAGGGAAAGCCTCTCCCATATGGAAAGGAATAGTTAAAGTGGGGACGATATATCACGACAGGACCACGTGTAGGGCTGGCAACGGGAAGAACACTAGATTCTGGAAAGATAAATGGTGCGGTTACAACACACTTACCAGCCTTTTTCCGGCAGCCGCGGCAGCATCATTAAATAGCGACTCCCTCGTAGCAGACGTTTGGCGTAACGAAACGTTGACCTTAGATGTTCACAGTAATCCAAACTAGGATTGCCTGGAATAGCTGCGAAATTTGAACAGATTTATCAGGAGAGAGGGATCTTATACAAACGAGACTGAAGACGAAAGGGTGTGGAACCTAAATTCAAGTGCTACATTTTCGGTCCGGTCTATGTACAAGTGGTTGAACGACGGAGGCATAAGGAACAATGAGTCGGACATCATTTGGGGTATAGCAGTTCCACTGAAAGTCAGAGTTTTTTTGTGGTTGGTCAAGAACGATGCAATCCTAAGTAAGACCAATCTTAGGAAAAGAAGTATGATAAGTAACTCTTTATGCGATAGGTGCGAGAGCCTAGAAGAGGATACAAATCATTTATTGTTTCGTTGTCCTAGAGCGAGTAGTATATGGGATTTAGTGGTGTTGGGCTTCGGGAACACACAGAGTCCTAGGTCATTCCCAGAGGTGTGGGGAGATATCAGAAATAACTTTGGTAAAGAAGAGGGTAGACAATTGTGGGATATCAGAGTAGCTGCAACCATGTGGGGGTTGTGGCTGGACCGCACCGAATTGTGTTTTCAGAAGATTAATCATAGATTGCCAATTTTACTGCATAAAATTAATTCTCTCGCTCACGATTGGAATTCTATCACAGGTGGTAAGAAGAAAATGCGTCTGGGAGAGGAACAGCAGTAGGCGGCTTGTGATCGGAATAGTGGGCGGATGGATAGAGGGGCCGTACTGCTGTTGATGTTTTGCTACAATATGTAGAGTGGTCTTCTTCATGTTGTTGCTTCTTTTGGTTATTTTGGGTTTTCATTGTTGTATTTTGGACCATGATGTATTATGTTTCGTTAATTAATCGTTAATGAAGCGATGACAGTAGTCATCTTTTATCAAAAAAAAAATTATGGAACTAAGTAGATATGGTATAGATTACTAATTTTGGTTACAGTAGGGGTTTTCTTGTAATTTCACCCATAAAGACTTTCTTGCATTTCATATAATACATATTTACAATACATTGGTTATCAGTTAAAATATAAACTTGTGTGGTAATGAATTTGTTTGCAATAGAATATCGGCTAGAAGGCAAAAAGTACCCCCAAAGTTTTGCCAAGAAGTAAACAACTACCCTCAATTTATTTTCTAATTTTAACCATCCAAAAGTGTACCATGTCATCAAATTTGCATAGTTAAAATTGAGAATGCAAAAAAAGAAAAGAACCCATAGGGAAGTCAATATTAAAAATAAAGTGAGGGTAGTTTTTTGCTATGTGGTGGAACTGTAGGATAGTCTTTTGCAATTTAGCCTAGAATACCAGTGTATGAATGCATTAACGACTTGCCATCAATAATGACATTTTTGTAATTACAATAAACATTCTCAAAAAGAAACAAAAAACGTGGAAAAAAGTGGCAAAAACAAAAAATATTGAAGAGACAAAGAAATACAATTGATAGACAGGGCGGTGCATATTCTAAATCCGTTTATATACCCTTTCAAATCATATACTTCTAAGCAAATGTTCGGGGCATGTCTGTCACAGGTATTTGCTCCCAACAGTTATGTATGTTTTGAGATGTAAAGGGAGGAGCACATGAATCAACTTGATATGGTTGCGTTTGAATGTTTAGATTAGGGTGATCAGGTTTCTAAAAGAGACATATCGATGGATAAAAATCAATAAGGAACAATGATAATTGCCTCAAAATGAGGAGGTGAAAATTTTAGATATACTAGGATGCAAAAATACTTGGCCAGAATGAAAGACAGCATTGAAGCTGAAGTACCTGAACCAAGAACATGGATTTGGGAGGGATCTTCATATAATGGCCGAGCTTGAAATCTGAAAGGAAGGAAACGGCTTGAGACATGCTCATATATCCATACACTTTGAAGCAGACATTAGAGATTGGTTTGCCAGGTTGTATGAGTCCCCAGATATATTCCGTGATAATGTTTAGTCCTGGTGTCTGGTTCATAAAAAAGACAAACAACTGAGCAACATACAACTTAAAATTCTAAATGAGCCAAGTAACATGATACAGTTTCAGTATATTTTACTTGATTTGTAGTTGCAGTTATGATGCTGATGGGAAGAGTGAAGATGAAGGCTATAAAACAGGCCAAGAGAAGCCCCCACCATTGTAGCTGAACCTGGTCCTTTAAGATTGTGCACAGGATAACAGAGATTATGACTGTTAGCACCAGAAGCAAGTGAAACCACCATCCAGGTATATCTTCATAATTCTTCATCAATTTGGTATGAATGTCTTCCTTTCCTTTCTTAGATGCACTGAATTTGTCGTATATCTCTCTACACAATTCTATCTTTATGTGAGTATATAGAATGATTTCAGTAAGGAACTACACAAAGACTGATAGCACTGAATGTCTGCTAATAATAACAACAATGTTAATCAATATTTTCAGACCTCTGCTTTCTATTCTAGTTTTTTTTCTTTCATTTTTTAAAAACTAATCCTGTTCCCTATTCTGGTTTCTAGGCTTTCGTGTGACAAATCCCTCATGCCAACTACCAATGAGTCATCTGTTGAACGAAATCTACTCAGTGAATCAACAATCATAAAATTATTGTTTGAAGTCTATCCCAAAGCTTTCTTTGCCCTACCCTTAAATTGCGAAGTTGTTGAGATTTTTGTCACATGTCCTAACCATTTCATCCCTACCTTATGCTTTTCCAATTGCACTTGCAACTGTTAGCACATTAGGTATTAAATTGTAAATATCTATTCTACATACATGTTAAATTGGATTCAAATTGTATACCTTCCATAGAAAAAGAATACATGTGACAGTGTGGCAGCAATTGTAGCAAAGCCAAACCCATAACTCATGGCAAAGAACACACTAAGGTTGATCCTTCCCTGCTGTTCATATGCCACATGGTCAATCTCAAAGTGATCATTCACAATAGCACTGATATTGTAAGCCTGCCCATTGCTTGTGAACAAATGCGAAGAGAAGATGGGGAAGTTCTTTGCATTGTAGAGGTTAAGTCCCCAGTAAGTGAGTGGAGTCGTGATGTAAACCATTAGGATGTACCCTAAGAATATGTTTGCAATGGCAAAGAATGGGGAAACAAGGGGGCTGAAGAGGAAAGAGGAGACAGCTGTCCAATCAAGGGTGAAGGCACCCAGGCCCAAACCTCTCATGCCCGAACCAATCTGTTGGGCCGTGACGGACTTGGAGAAGACCCAGCAGACCCATGAGATGCTTGTGAGTGTCGGAAATAAGTAGCCGGGGACCACGTACCATGCAAAGCTACAGATGAGCGCGATTGTGAAGAACTTGGCTCGCGACATTCTCTGTTCCTCCTTCTCATGCAAGGCCCTGGAAGGTACAAATTAAAATGTAAAATGCATGTATTTTTCCTTCACAATAAGTGATACAAATTTTCAACATTGCATAAGGTACAATCCATGTTTTTATTTTTATTTTTATTTTTTGATTGAATAACATCTCTGTGGTTATGTAGTAAAGAAATAAAGAAAAAGTTGTCAATGGAAAATCTCCTCTTTTATTTTTCCTTGAGTTGGTAAAATATATTGCATTCTGAAATTGATTGTCCAGTACTTCAGTAGTTAACTTGATAAGTAATAATAGGACATGGGCATTATCTTTTGAGGGAACGAACAGCCAGCCGAACTTGGCCATCCATTTCATTACAAAGAGACTAGAAACTTATCATGCTTTTCCTACAAAGAATGAAAGAAATAAGGCTTGTTTAAGAAGAAAAATAACCGCTGGCACAATATTCTTAAATCTAGTAGTATCAAATTAGCATACACTTAGCATTTACGTCAAATAATTACTAAAAATAGAATATTATAATTGAAAATCAAGATTCAATTCATGATTCATCCAAGTGGGCGTCCACTTCGAATTAAGACCTGTATTTGTGATGCTTCACCCCAAGCGTCTACTCATATCATATGAATATTGACCATATGACCATAATTAGCAATAGATTTATCTTCTTATATTTGTGACCTTTTTGTAATCTCTTGATGTAGGTCGCCTAGTTTAACATTACTTGGTGAGCTAAGATGGGTCATGTTTCTTATCATTATCAATTTCCAATCACAAGACAAAATGGGTTTATAGACTTAAAGAAAAACAGTCTGACTTTGACAACTAGTTCAAGGGTGTCCAGGAGACAAGTAATCCGATGAGATTAATGAAAGCAAGGCTACTATGAGATCCTTAATGAGGAGCCAGTCCATCTTAGTTTGAATGAAATATACAGTGCATGTAATCTTCCATGATAGAAAGAAAAAATATATATAAATATACTGCAACTGCATATGATGGATGAGATTATAATATGAACAAACATCCATGTATGTAGTCTTTACAAAGAAATCCATAAACATTTTGACATGTGATCGGATTTGATAGAGATAAGAGAAATGTCCTAGCTTAGCTCTCACCCAACTTATGTTAAACTACGATGACCTAGAATAAGAGAATACAAAAAGGTAACCATTTTTTTTTTTAATAATTTTTCTTTGAGTCGAGGTCAACCAAGTTCATTGAATATAAGAAATGACACTATAACCATTTAATGGCCAATATTTATATGATATCTAGGGGGTGGCAATTGGCCCAATCCCGACCCGAGTCTGATGAGTCCAACCCGCTTCGGAGCGGGCTTGGACCAAAATCATGTTATAACTAATCCGAATTGGGCTTAGTTTTTTAGCCCACATATTAAATGGGCCGGATTCGGGTTTGATAATACTACGCTCAACAGACCAAGGCTAATAATTAATCTTTTGAACTATTGAAAATGTCACTCATTATACAAGCCTTTTTTTTTCCCACACTTCAATTATTTTACAGCATCCATTAACTAGTTTGCACAATTCGTCATCTTCCATGACTCTTGTTCCATTCTCAAAGCCAATTAAATCAAGAAATTAAAATTGTTCTTACCTCTGTGTTTGTATGCTAGTGATTTTAGACATTTATACATATATGTTACTTTAAATAAAATATTATATTTATGTGTTATGAAGAGTCTAATATCGTCCTCAGCCGACCAAATTATCTTATATCCGGGATTGAACTTATATATTCAAGTTGATTTATATATGGACTCATGAAATTTTAAATGTTCCGGACCGAGATTTTTAAATGTTCCGGACCGAGATTTACAGGAGTCCGATATATGCCCGGCTCATTGCCGCTCCTAATGATATCATTGAATGCATGCATGCTATTTTGAGCAATAATTTTGACTAATATTTACTATATCCAAAGGCCCTCTAAGCTACCCTACATGTGAAGACAAAACTAGCATTGGTATCTGGTCGGATCGGGTCCTTCACTACCCGGACTCGGATCAGGTCCCCTTCGGGTCCAAAAATTGGACCCGACCCGGACCCGTGAGAACCGGATCCAGTTCCGGATCCTATTAATATATACCTGCCCATTCGGGTGGGAGCGGGAGTGTAAGCGGCGAGCGGAGTCGGTAAATGAAGGATTTAGAATAGAGAAGAGAAGAAAAAGATATGAGTTTTGAGTTTGGAAGAGTAAGATTTAGAATTGAGGAGGAAGGAGAGGATGGATGAAGATAGAATATTTATTTTTATGTTGATTTTTTGGATTTTTTTTAATGGGTCCGGGTCGGATCTCTTTTGAGTGGACCCGGACCCGAAAGTATAACGGGTCCCATTTTAGGACCCGGTCCCGGATAGGCCGGGTCGGTTCCGGTCCAATGCCGTGTCCAGGTTGGATCCGGATTTCGGGTATTTATACCAATGCTAGACATAACACTAGGTTTCATGTGCCCCCTTAACAAAGTGGGTCCCAATATTTGTTTTTCTTTCTAAGGGCAATGTCTATCCCATTTTCAAAAGAATGAGCCGACAACTCATAAATAAAAGTTAATGTAATTACTACATCTAAGAAATAATACGGATACTGTAGGCTATTTTGAGTTATTAAAGTGGTCCATAACGAAAATAAAACACAAAAGAAGTATAAGGTAGATATGACATCAATGTTCTAACTTTGGCAGGAACCAGTTATCCTTTTGAGCTGTTTAAGAATAATAACAATAGTCTTCTCATTTGGAATTATCCCAGTTGTTAAACCATCTTTTTCTTCAATGATTTTGCTAATTGATTTTGACATTTCATATTTTAATCCCTTCATTTTCATTTGCAAGTTTTTCCATGTTACCTGTCTTCCGGGAATTTAGAAGTCTTTGTTTTAAGACTACAATTGTGAGTCTGTGACCCAAACCGACACACGTGAGCTAAGGTGTGAACATAGTCTGAAACTGAAGTGTTTATGTAGAAAAAAAAACGAGAGGGTGAGACTATTGACTTAAATAAATTGGAAAATTGTACCATATAAATAAATTGGAAATTGACAGGCAACTGGGGTCCATGTAATGACTGACGCCCACGAAAATTGGTTCAGTTCATACTATTACTACATACAGCTGACGGTCAACGTTATGGATCTCGTACGACTGACTATATTCTGGCGGTTACAATCAATAAAAAAATTAATTAGTCACAAAATGGGGACTTGTTAGTGGGAAATATATTTATTATAATTCACTTATATTTCTAGAGGAATATTTATATATTGTTTATTATTATTTTTCTTGTCATAATGGTTGTTTAATAGTTTAATTAACTAAAGTCAGGATAAGCCGTTGATGTCAATTGCTCCAACTTTCGTAGCACACTGACACCGGGGTGTGATAGTTAGAGCTTGAGTGCTAATTACGTCTGAAAACAAAATTCCCCATTACATAGTGAAAATGACAATCGCTAGATCAAGAAAGTTAAAAGTTTATATACTTTTATTCCCTTGTTGCTTTCAAGAATTTTAGGTATTTGGGTTATCTCTTTTACTAGCACTATACTCAAAGTCTTAATTCTATATAACTGGTGAAATATAAATCTACATTTTATTAGCATGTTGGCCGAATAATGTGACAGTTGACCAAGTGATACCAAAGATTCAAATCGGGTTGAAGCACTTTTCAACCTTCATTGTCAAAGACTTTTTATGCAGAATCTTAGTTCCTACACTTATAATTTCTAAATTCTAAATGTGAAAACGAAGAGATCAGTCTAATTTTGTTTTTCACATATGATACCCCCACTGCATCTAACTCTAACAGGTCCTTCATATTCAACCAAAATGTATTTTAAAATCGCATTTCAGTTTTAATATCCTACCTTTTTTAGGTTTTTTCTTTCTTTTTTCTGTTTTTGGTATAGGTTACAAATACCTCTGATAAAATTGTGAGTCTGCAATCTCTGCTTAAATTATGTATTTTTCTTTCAATGTACATAAGTAACCTTAATTTTATCACATATAAAATTCTAGATATAGTATTACCTACAAAATAGATAAATCCAGCTATTATTCTACAATATTTTGCCACCTCTTAGGTGTCTGTCAATATTGTCAATAAATACCTTAAAACTCGCCACCTTCCTAGTTAATTCAAATTTTTTTTCTCCTGTGATCAAATACAATAAAAACTTTCCAAATTTCTATGAGAACTTACTAAAGAGAGTATACGTAAAATAGGTGATATAAACCTCAAAATAGTGATGTGCCACCTAACCTATTCAAGAGAAAAAATAACAGAGAAGATAATAGAGAAGATAATTTGGAATTCATTTGCCAACTCATGCAAATACAATAAAACTTCATAAAGAAGTAAATAAAGTGTAAATGTATGAACCCAACAAAATTTGCCTAAATTAATTAATCTCATTAATTATTTTCTAACCAGTAATTTGCACATGCGATGCACGTTCCAATTAAATTTTTTATATATAGTAAATAATAAAACGTAACATCATATACTCTTTACAAATTATTTATAGTTGCACACACTTTTATTTATATGAGTAATAATTTTATAAATAATTATTTCATAAATAAATTTAAATTTTAAGGGTATTATGATAACTAATAATAGTTGGAGATTATGAAGAATTAATATAACTCCAACTTAAAAATAAATTGTTGAGATTAGTTGAAGGAATATTAACAAATTAGATAACTACAATTCTTGCATTATAATATTAGAGATTAATTAGAAAGGAGATGATGGTTCAGAAATAAAAGCCAACCAGAAAAAGAACAACTTTAAGCATAAAAAAAAGGACAAATTATGTATCTGAGTGGAAAATAAAATAATGGCAAGGCCATGATTTCTCAATTTAGAGGAAAAAGTTGGTGTCTTTCTGCATTTTAAGACAAAAGTAAAACAGTAAAGCAAATATTTTTTACTTAAAAAAAACAGTTAAAAAGCAGAAGAAAAGGTGAAAGCCAGAAAGAAACTCACCGGAAAAGCGAAACTTGCATGAGCGTGCTCGGCCACCACATATGCGCTGGATCCACCACGTACCTTCTCAACAACCCCGCCCATCCGTACCCCAACACCTATCAGCATTACGCTCACGTTAGCACATTCCCATACACCCCCACTAAAATGCACCACTTCCAAAACCAAAATTTTAAAAAAAATATTAAAAAATGACACCCATACCTGAGTGGTAATGATCAAAATCCAACTCGCGAGAAACGAGATTTTCCTCTTATAAAACGCCTTGATAATATTCACGATCCCCACCGCGTACGCCGACCCGTTCCCGAACGCGTACCCGGCATTCGCGAATATCGAAATCAGCACGTGCTCCTTCATGTTAAATGGGCCCGGGTTCAGCGAAAACTCCCGCTCCCCGAACCCGAGGATCCGAAACTTCTTCCTCGGCAGCACCCGCGCCATAAAGTGCCCAGCTGGCAGCGACGCCACCTGGATCGTGATCTGCGTGATCACCAGCGGCTCCGTACGGTACGCGAAGAACTGGTTCAGAAACGACATCAGGGCGCACGATAGCAGGCCGAGGAACCACATCCGGAAAGTCCACACCGGAATGGACGGATCGTCGGTGGTGGGGACAGTGAGACGGACCTCCTCAATCGGCGAGTTCTCGTCCTGATCGACGGTGGTGGAGATGGCCGATTCGATCTCCATTGTTCCCACCATTTTTTTTTTTTCTTTTGGAGATTCTTGATTTCGTATCTATCAGTCTTTTGATTAGTAATAGAACCGAATCTTATATAGGAGGAATACGAAGGTGATAGGGTTTATAAGTGGGTGGACGTGGATTAATTAGTTAAGTGAGGTGGGGGCCATCGGAGGTGGGGATTTAATATTAATAGAATGAATGTAGACGGTAAGTTTGGAAGGGAGTGGGTCAACGGTAGGTTTGGGTCACGAGTGAGAACAGGTTCGGGTGGGATTTGTAATTTCGGATTTTCGTTGGGGTTGTTTTCTGGTATATGATGAATAGCTATATATGATTTATGATTAGGTGATAACCGAATTAGGTGATAACCGACTTTTGAGATAAAACTTTTATATATATATATATATATATATATATATATATATATATATATATATATATATATATATAGAAGCCCTTCGGTTGAGAACTAATTTTGGTGAGAACTCTGTGAGAACTCACCAAGTAGACCCTTTATGAAAAATCCGAACATATATATATATATATAGAGAGAGAGAGAGAAAGGTTCGGGTGAGAACCATTCCCTGGGGTGAGAACCTAAGGGCCTATCCCAGCCATTCATCTGACTAATATTAACGGTCTGGATCTTATCCGTTATAATTAATTAGATTAATTAATTTTTGATTTTAGATGTCAATCCCTTTGATTAAGCGTTGGGGACCGCATAATAAAAGGAATGAAGATATTATGTGGTCAATATTAGACAGATTTTTCGATCAATATTTTTTGCCGTTTTTATTATATTTGCAACTGAACCACATTCTTCATCAGGATGATGAACACGTCCGATTACGACGACGTTAACCCTACTGCCCAAACTTCCGGTGTAGACAATCCGAATAATATCCAAACACCGTTCCCGTCTCCTCCAATGAATCTGAAGAATGTGGATACACCAGGTTTTCATTCTACTATGTTTTAATGTTTCTGATTATTGTATTTCTTATTCTATAGAATGTCGATCAGGTCATTATATACCTCCTTTTTTTCTTGTTGTTTGCAGATTTATATTTTATAAATAGAAACATAATATACAGTACTGTATAAGAATCATCAATTACAAGATAATAAACAAAGCAATGTGTTATATTCGAAACTATCAAGATAATTCATGAAATCGTTTATATTCGAAAGAAATAACATATCCATCTTCGAAACTATCAATATTTGCAGTTGCTATTTACAGTTGCTATTTATAGTTATCACAGATCCTATTTATAGTTATTACAGTTGCTAGTTATAGTTATTACAGTTGCTATTTAGAGTTATTACAGTTGCTATTTAGAGTTATTACAATTGCTATTTATAATTATTACAGTTCCTTTTTTTTCCTGGTGTATCCACAATTGCTAGAGTTATTATAAATAGAAACATAATATACAGTACTGTATAAGAATCATCAATTACAAGATAATAAACAAAGCAATGTGTTATAGTTATTTTAATTCATGAAATCATTTATATTCGAAAGAAATAACACATCCATCTTCGAAACTATCAATATTTGCAGTTGCTATTTACAGTTGCTATTTATAGTTATCACAGTTGCTATTTATAGTTATTACAGTTGCTATTTAGAGTTATTACAGTTGCTATTTAGAGTTATTACAGTTGCTATTTATAATTATTACAGTTGCTGTTTAAGTGGAATTGAAAATAGCAACTGCATAGCAATTGATTAGTAACTAGCAACTGCATAGCAACTCTTTTATTAGAAATAACACATCCATCTTCGAAACTATCAATATTTGCAGTTGCTATTTACAGTTGCTATTTATAGTTATCACAGTTGCTATTTATAGTTATTACAGTTGCTATTTAGAGTTATTACAGTTGTTATTTATAATTATTACAGTTGCTGTTTAAGTGGAATTGAAAATAGCAACTGCATAGCAATTGATTAGTAACTAGCAACTGCAGAGCAACTCTTTTATTAGAAAACAAAAAAAATACTGGAATTGAAAATAGCAAATACTGAACAGCAAGATACATAGCAAATAATGAAAATTCGCAAATACTTATTAGCAAGATTTATAATTTTTTTTTTAAATCTTATTTGATATAAATGTCATAACAACGTTTTTATTGATTTTGTAGTTGGAAATAAAATTATTCTAGTACAGGGTTGTACCTTGTCGATATCACCCGGATTAACTGAACGCCATATACCTCATTGCGACAGTGACTTGAAGCCTTTTGTCGGCAAGCAATTTACTAATATGAATGACGGGATAAAGTTTTATACAGAATACGCCGCAGCTTGTGGTTTTGATGTTCGGCGGGGTGGCGACAAGAGAAAACGTGGTTTAATTACACACAAGTGGCTTTATTGTAACAGGCAGGGAAATAAGAATACCGTTAAGTCCGATGTTTCAAACAACCATCTCAATAATGATATTGTCGAGGAGAATATTGTAGAGGAGAATGATCCGATTGATAAGCCAAAAATCAAGAGGCGTCGGGTGTCGAAACGGCTAGACTGCAAGGCTCTTATGCTTTTAAAACACGAAACAAATTCGAACTACATTGTCTCTAAATTCGTCGAGCATCATTCTCACTCGTTAGTTCCATTGGTTCAGAGACAATTCCTCGACGTGAATAAAACATTAAATCCTGGTCATCAGAATTTCATTCTTAATTGTGCTAGAGCAAATATAGGTCCGATGAAGTCTTACAGGTTGTTCAAAGAGGTTGTTGGATCTTACTCCAATATCGGATGCATAAGTGTTGAGTTCAAAAATTTCTCGCGCGACCTTAAGGCATATGCGCTTGGTGTTGATGCTCAAATGACTTTGGACAGGCTTTTCAGGAAAAAAGAAATAAGTCCAGCCTTTGTTTTGGAGTACGATGTCAATGAGAAAGACCAGCTGACATGTGTCTTTTGGGCTGACTCAATATGCCGCAGAAATTATGCCGTTTTCGGTGATGTTCTGAGCTTTGATGCTACTTATTCAACTAATAGGTACGAGCATGCGTTTGTTTTCTGATTTTAAGTAGCCACAAATATTACATATATTAGTTGAAAACAATATTATTATTGCTTGTTTCTCATTTCGCAAATTTATGTACTACATGATGTGAATTCACTATATAGCAACTGAATGTATTATGCAGTTGCTAATTAATTGCTATGCAGTTGCTCTTTTGTGTTTGAGCTTCTATGGAGTTGCTATTTTGAATTGAAAATATTTATTCCCAAATTAATAGCAACTGCAGAATCATTCACCATTTCGTTCGTTGCAATTACTGTTTATTACAGTTGCTATTTATAATTATTACAGTTGCTGTTTAAGTGGTCAGGTATTGCCGTATAACTATTTCAGTTGCTATTTATAGTTATTACAGTTGCTATTTATAGTTATTACAGTTGCTATTTATAGTTATTTATGTCAAACAAAACGGGATACTTGTAGATTTTTTTTTTAAAAATATGTCCACAATCAAGTTTATGCTAATTTTTATATATCCATATGTATAACATGATCTTCACTCCGTTCACGGGAAAAGACAACCACGGCGGATGTATAACTTTTGCTGCTGCGTTGCTTACTAAGGAAGATGTCGATTCTTACACTTGGGTACTTGAGAAATTTAAAGATTGCATGGGTCATTGCCCCTCAATGATTATTACAGACCAAGACCCTGCATTGAAGATTGCACTTGAACGCGTATTTCCTGGTGTCAGGCGACGCCTGTGCATGTGGCACATCATGCAGAAGTTGCCTTTGAGGCTACCAAATAAAGTGAAAGATGACGACACTTTCAAATCGATGTTGAGGTCGATTGTTTGGACAAGCCTCATTGAGCCACCAGAATTTGAAGATAAGTGGGTTACATTAATGACCGAATACGGAGTTCAAGACGACAATTGGTTGAAGTCAATGTTTCAGATACGAGAGTTTTGGATCCCAGCATATTTTAGGGACTGCCCTATGAGCGGCTTGCTACGAACTACATCAATGTCTGAGAGCGAAAACAATTTCTTCAAAATACACTTCAACCCTCGATCAAACTTGATTGAGTTTTTCATGTTTTTTGAAGGGGCTTTAGAGAAACAGCGAAATGAATACGACAAGTTGAACAACAAGAACACCTTATCTGTCTCCATTCCCATCACCCAGTTGTTGATCGAGAGGCATGCTAGCAAGGTATACACGTCAACAATTATCAAAGAAACGCAAAAGGAGATCGTCTCTGCATGTTATGATTGTAGCATTGTCAGTATCACAAAAGGCTCCCTAAGTTCTACATATGAAATAAGTAGTGACAGTAGCGATATAGCAACTGTCACACACAACAACACTGCTGAGGATGTGACATGCACCTGCAAGAAGTTTACAATGATGGGCTTACTATGTCGGCATATTTTCTGGGTGTTCAAAGATCAAAAACTTGAAGCTATACCTGATAAGTATGTTATCGACCGATGGACTAAAACAGCTGAATCGAAGCCAATACACCAACTTGACAACAATGTCCTTAACGACTGCGCAAGCATTGATGAGCAAAAGTCTATCATGAATAATTTAATTTCAGATTTTTACTCGTGTATTGGTCTTATTGATGGTAACATTGCAAAGATGTCGAGTTTCCACCGCTGCATCAAAGAACAAATGGCCCTGCTTAATTCCACCGAAGAGACACAAGCTGGTCCGTCTACCAAGAATAGGATGTTCGAAACGCATTTCGGAGCTCCTGCTCCTGAACAAGTCTCGGTGCATCCACCAACCAAGGTCAGCACCAAAGGAAGTGGTAGTAGACTTGTTTCTCGTCAAGAAGCTGCGATTGAGCGCAACAAGAAACCGTTGCGTACGTGCAGCATATGCATGAAAAAAGTTAGACATGATGCTAGAAATTGTCCTGGCCGAACAGTTGTCGTTGAAGAAGACATCGAAGTCGAATGATTTTATGCAGTTGCTATTTTGAATTCAATCTATGTTAATAGGTTACTGTTAATTATTTGATATTTTGTTTCTATGGTGTTGCTATTTTAATATCAAATTTGTAACGTTAATTATATAGTTACTTTGAGTTCGAAATAAACAACATAAGTTCGTCTAATTGCTATGTAGTTGCTATTTTGTTTTGAGTTTACAGTTGCTATATACAGTTTTGAGTTTATAGTTTTGAGTTTATACAGTTTTAATTAATTGCTACACAGTTTTGAGTTTGTAGTTGCTATGCAGTTGCTATACACAGTTACTGTTTATTACAGTTGCTATTTATAATTATTACAGTTGCTGCTTAAGTGGTCATGTATTGCTGTATAAATATTACAGTTGCTATTTATAGTTATTACAGTTGCTATTTATAGTTATTACAGTTGCTATTTATAGTTAGTACAGTTGCTATTTACTTGGAATATAGTTATTACAGTTGCAGTTACTGTTTATTACAGTTACTATTTATAATTATTACAGTTTCTTTTTAAGTTCGAAATAAACAACATAAGTTTCTATATAGTTGCTATGCAGTTGCTAATTAATTGCTATGCAGTTGTTATTTACTTGAAATATTGAGTTTCTAATTAATTGATATGCAGTTGCTATGCAATTGCTATGCAGTTGCTATTTTGATTTGAGTTTCTATGCAGTTGCTATTTTTGAATTGAAAATATTTATTCTCAAAATAATAGCAAATGCAGAATCATTCATTCACCATTTCGTTCCATACAGTTACTGTTTATTACAGTTGCTATTTGTAATTGTTACAGTTGCTGTTTAAGTGGCCAGGTATTGCTGTATAATTATTTCAGTTGCTATTTATAGTTATTATAGTTGCTATTTATAGTTATCACAGTTGCTATTTATAGTTATTACAGTTGCTATTTATAGCTATTACAGTTGCTATTTATAGTTATTATAGTTTCTATTTAAAATTAAAGTAATTATGATGTAGATTTGTAAAAATAATAGCAACTGCAGAATCATTCACCATTTCGTTCTATACAGTTGCTATTTATAATTATTACAGTTGCTGTTTTAGTGGCCAAGAATGCTGTATAATTATTTCAGTTGCTATTTATAGTTATTACAGTTGCTATTTATAGTTATCACAGTTGCTATTTTATAGTTATTACAGTTGCTACTTATAGTTATTACAGTTGCTATTTATAGTTATTACAGTTGCTATTTATAGTTATTATAGTTGCTATTTTAAATTAAAGTAATTATGAAGTATACAAAACAATTAAAGTAATTATGAAGTATATCGATCAAAAACAACATCATTCATTAGTATACAAAAGAATCATACTGTTTTGCAATTTCAATATCATTCATTAGTATACAAAAGAATCATTCATTAGTATACAAAAGAATCATACATCTGACTACTATAATCTAACGACACTCAGACCGTT
Organism: Hemerocallis citrina; assembly: GCA_017893485.1. Lineage (NCBI taxonomy): Eukaryota > Viridiplantae > Streptophyta > Magnoliopsida > Asparagales > Asphodelaceae > Hemerocallis > Hemerocallis citrina. Next base: position 194,713,352 of record CM030366.1, read on the forward strand.
GGCGGCTTGTAATTAAGCAGAATGGGCCCCAAATCTATTGACCCATCCACACATTGTTGCTGATAGTGGAGGTTTGAAGCTGCATCAACTTGATGTTTTAAGGTATTAACGTCATATTTCAATATGGCAGCACAGTACTTAATCCTCAATACATTAAGCTGTCTCTTATTGTTCTTCTTCAAGCCACTATTCCAATTTTTTTCTCCCCCGCCATGATATGTCTCCATGTGGCGCATCAGAAACACTCCACAATCCTCCTTGTTTTTGTCGTCCCTCCAAGGCATACTCAGCCTTCGTATATTTACATTTTGCAGTTCCATGGACTCCTTATTTTTTCCTTTTGACTCCAAAAATAGATTAAACAATTGGCTCTGCAAGAATGTTTAAAAATAATATTAACTAAATGTAGGTTGTACTCACAAAGTTATAAATTTGATGTTGCAATTATCATAATGTTCGTACCAGTGATCCTGGAACATCGCCATATTTCGTCTTCAATTCACCAGTATCCATCGCCGAGGAGTTATCAATAAGATCAATGGACATGTTCTTCAAGTCATATACCATCATGTAAAAATGACTTGCATGTATTATTGGAAACACAAACTGCATACGCAAATTAGCAATTTCAAATTAACTAAATAGCAACACATTCTTTTTACGTCACAAACTGTAAGATATGCCTAACATTAAAAAAATTAATAACCATCAAACTTACGATGTCAATACTGCCCAATTTCATCCACTTCGTATCAATGATTTCCTCATCAAGTCGCTCGAAGAACTTCTCGCATCGTCTATTCATACTCCATTCTTTAACAGGGTTCACAGCAGTGTATGCCTAACCGTAAATAATGTTAGGCCGAAAATAGTTGTGAAACAAACAAAAGAATGCAAAAAAAAATAATAATAATAATAAATGAAAAATAAAAATAAATAAATAAATAAATAAATAATTTTAGTCAGACTCACAGTTAGGTATGTAGATGCGAAGAATCTACATGGTGAACCTTTCGACCGAGACATCTCCTTTTGATTGAGTATTATACTCCAAATATCAATAACTGATGCTTCCACATAAACAGATGGCAAGAGTGAAATCATTTGTTCTCTACTGAGCTGATACTGTCCAGTGTAAAATAAGATCTCCATCCTACATCAATAAATAATAAGTCAGCTATAAAAATCCTTAGAATTGCATAAAAACTAATTAGCAACTGCTTAGCAATTAATTAGCAACTGCTTAGCAATTAATTAGCAACTGCATAGACTCTCAAAACAAAACAGCAACTGCATAGCAACTATTTAGAAACTCAATTTTTCAAGTAAATAGCAATTGCATAGCGATTAATAAGCAATTACATATCAACTGCATAGAAACTCAAAACAAAATAGCAACTGCCTTACAACTAATTAATTAGCAATTGCATAGCAATTAATTAACAACTGCATATCAACTGCATAGAAACTCAAAACAAAATAGCAACTGCTTAGCAATTAATTAGCAAAACAAAGAAAAACTTACATATCAGCATCAGCATTGTTCATCACCCAGTACCCAATCTTCTTTTCAGCATCAGTCCATCCTTCGGTCAACGCCACTTCCCTACGGACGTACGGGGAAATTAATTTTTCAGTCTTCTTTTTTTCTGTTTGTTTCCGGCGTACCATGTGGTGTGCAGTCTCAATAGGGTTTTTGCCTTTCAAAATATCAGAATTCTTCTTCGCCTTATTGATCTCCACACCCTCTTTTGGACCTTTCACAATCAAGTATTCCCCTATATCAGTCGGAGTATGCGTCTCGGTCTCCTATGAAGTGTTGGTAACAAATATTCTAGTTAACATCATTCAAAAAATTGCACAACAATTGAATTAAATCTTAAAAACAACAATCCAAATACCTTGCCACTTCCCATGTTTATCTGACGCTTTTTATTTTCTAGATCCGCATCTCGATCAACCTTTAAACATAAATACTACTCCCATAAGCAAATGCAGCATGATTATACAGCAACTGTAATGATTATAAATAGCAACTGCAATACCAATACCTGACTAGGAAATCGACGTTTTCTAACAGGATTTCGAGGTTTTCTAACAGCTTTTTTCGCCCATTCAACATTTTGTTGACAATAATTTGTTTTCTCCTCCATCAATTCCTAAACACAAAAAAAAGGAAAAAACATTATAGTTCTTTTGTATACTAATGAAAAACATTCATTATATGTTTTTGTATTTTCATAATAAAAAAATTAAATTTTATTCCAGAATAAGAATATTTTTAATATTGACAAACATACATTATCATCACTTTAATCTATGACATTTTAATGTAATTAGCAATTGCATAAGAATTAGACTGCAACTGAATATTATCAAATTAGAAACTCAATATTTCATGTAAATAGCAAGTGCATAGCAATTAATTAGCAACTGCATAGACTCTAAAAAGTGTAATAACTATTTCAAGTAAATAGCAACTGTAATAACTATATTTCAAGTAAATAGCAATTGTAATAACTATAAATAGCAACTGTAATAACTATAAATAGCAACTGTAATAACTATAAATAGCAACTATAATAACTATAAATAGCAACTGCATAACTATAAATAGCAACTGCATAGCAGTTAATTAGCAACTGCATAACTGTAAATAGCAACTGTAATAACTATAAATAGCAACTGTAATAACTATAAATAGCAACTGTAATAAATATAAATAGCAACTGTAATAACTATAAATAGCAACTGCATAGCAGTTAATTAGCAACTGCATTTCAACTGCATAAAAACTCAAAACAAAATAGCAACTGCATAGCAATTAATTGGCAGTTGCATAACAACTAGATAGAAAATCAAAACAAAATATCAACTGCATAGCAATTATTTAGAAATTCAATTTTTAAAGTAAATAGCAACTGCATAGTAATTAATAGTTATAAATAGCAACTGCATAGCAACTGCATAGTAAACAAAATCAAAACAAAATAGCAACTGTAATAACTATAAATAGCAATTGTAATAACTATAAATAGCAACTGTAATAATTATAAATAGCAACTGTAATAACTATAAATAGCAACTGCATAACAGTTAATTAGCAACTGCATATCAACTGCATAAAAACTCAAAACAAAATAGCAACTGCTTAGCAAGTAATTAGCAATTGCATAGCAACTGGATAGAAAATCAAAACAAAATAGCAACTGCATAGCAATTAATTAGCAAGTACATACATTAAACGTAGCAAAAAAGATAACATTTGTAAGGTATGACCTGTGCTGTTTTTCCTTCCTCCTTCTCAGTGCTCTTATTGTGTGCCTACAAAATACACAAGTCTTTCAATTAAAATAACTTTTCGTATAGGAAAAGTTGAAAAGGAAAAAAATATAATTCATTATTTATCAACCTGCAACAAGGGATCTTGAACCTGCTCAGCTCCCGTATCATCGTCACCTTTCAGTTGTGTTAATCCAAGGCTGAAACTTGGCTCATTATGTCCCAATACACTCATGTCTGGCCGATCTGTTTTAGCGGCCACTTCTTTATTAAACGCGAAACGTTTAACAGCTGCTTCCTCAAGCACCTTCAACTGATCAAATACATCATCCTGAGCCCAGAATGAATCGTACATGTTCTGTGTGCTACCAGCTTGCTGATCTGCCAAATTTTTATTTTCTACTGGTACATTGGCTGTACAATCCAATAGTACTTGAGCCTTGTCAACCATATTCTTGACATTCGGATCTGACATGATCTCTGCCGGCGCATCTCGAACCATTGACATTAGATCAACCATCGTATCAGCCAATATTTTCGCCTTGGTAAGGAATTTATCCGCAAACAAGCGAACAGCGCCTCCGGCTTCACTACTTTCACCATCGGTTGACATTCCCGTAGGCTTCTCAGATCCTTTTTCAAGAACTTCAGCATCTTTATCTTCTTCAAGTTCCTCACCCGACCATTCGATTCGGTCGCAAAGATGTCCTGTCCCAAAACCTCCGTGTTTCTTTTCATCCTTCTCCCGCTTCAACATCTCACCAAACGTCCAAACCTTTATTAACGGATAACATCTTGGGATGGTTCTTCTCAAGAACACGACACGATCGAGGTAAAGAGCCTACAAAAGATATGAAAAAATAATAAAATGAAAAATAATATCAAAAACAAGACTCGATCAAGATAAAGAGCTGAAAAAATCAATTAACCCAATATTTTATTAGTTGCAACTTATAGATATTCATATTGCTAATTATAGTACACAAAATATATATTTATGAAGTACGAAAAAACTCACCACAATGAACAAGGTCGGGCCCATGAAGTTTTTTGTTTTTTCCCCCTCCCATTTCAGCTTCCATTCTACGAGGCATCTCACCATGTAATCACCCCAGTCGTACTCCCTTAGCGTCGACATACATTCCAAGTTGCTCAGTATTTGGGGATTCACATACCCATTGCCCGGATTTTCAAATAGGCAAGCTCCTAATAAAACCACGAAATGACGCTTGAACCATACGCCACCATCAACCTCGGCAAGCATCTTGTCCTTCAGAGTATTGATTAATACTCTATCTTTCCCAATCTGCTGTTTCCACTCCAAAACCTTTGGACATACTGCCCTTCTCCGCTTTCTATCTAATTGGCGCTTACCTCTTGGCAGTCCAAAAATTAGCGCAGCGTCATCGGATTCCACATAAAGTGACCGTCCATTATCCATCTTCAATTCGCAGCTCCTAGGATCAAAGTGATCAAGAACCCAATACGCCAAAGAAGCTGGTACCTTCGTGGTTTTCAAATACAGGATGTTACCAAATCCCATTTCAACAACAGCACGTCGCTGTGCATCCTTCATGTCTTTAATAACATTCACCAGAATACGGGAGCATGTCCTACTAAGTACAACTGGCTCATCGGCGACGCTCTCAGCTGGCTTCTCATTACCCCTTTTATTTCCAGCATCTACTTCGACAAAGTCGTCGTCTACATTCTTCTGACAACTATCAATATTTGCTTCATTTCTAACATTAAGTGCGCAACTTGAACTTCTTTTCGAAGTACTTTCACCTATGAAATAAATAACACAAAGACATCAATTACAACAAGTTTTTAAATGTAATGAGCAATTGCATAAGAACTAGATTGCAACTGAATAATATCAAATTAGAAACAAAATCTTTCATGTAAATAGCAACTGCATAGCAATTGATTAGCAACTGCATAGACTCTCAAAACAAAATAGCAACTGCATAGCAATTAATGTTAGAAATAGCAACTGTAATAATTATAAATAACTATAAATAGCAACTGTAATAATTATAAATAGCAACTGTAATAACTATAAATAGCAACTGCATAGCAGTTAATTAGCAACTGCATATCAAATGTATAAAAACTCAAAACAAAATAGCAATTGTAATAATAACTATAAATAGCAACTGTAATAACTATAAGTAGCAACTGTAATAACTATAAATAGCAACTGAAATAAATATAAATAGCAACTGTAATAACTATAAATAGCAACTGTGATAACTATAAATAGCAACTGCATATCAACTGCATAGAAACTCAAAACAAAATTGCAACTGCATAGCAATTAATTAGCAATTGCATAGCAACTGGATAGCAACTATTTAGAAAATCAATTTTTCAAGTAAATAGCAACTGCATAGTAATTAATAGCAACTGTTGAATGCAAAAACCATCAATAACATAGTAGCAACTGTTGAATGCATTTCAATAGCAACTGTTGAATGCAAAAACTATTTTTTTTAGGCCCTAAATAGCAACTGCCTGTATTGTTATTATTTTTTTAGGCCCTATACAACCCCTTAATTCGAAAGTTTTGCTCTAAATAGCCAAACTTTTAAAGCATTTCAAAAATCATTTTACAGAACAAATTATCACGAAAAAGATTCAGAAATTTATAATTAAAACAACAAATTGTTCGAGGATTCAATAAAGTAGAACGAATTGCAAGAAAATTAAATAATAAAAGGTGACATCGGAATAATTTTATAAAAAAAAAAACCTCACCGGCGCCGGCGCCGTCGCAAATGAGCCTCTTCATGTTCTTTTTCGGTGACATGTCTAACCAAATTGAAATCGCCTAAACTACGATCAACTAGGTCTTGTCGCGAGTGTTTAGTAATTTTCGATGATGAATGAACGAAATCGTGCGGTAAAAAAACTCTGGACTTTTTTGTTGTGTTATTACTAGGGTTAAGGGATAAAAAATGGTGATTGATTCTGCATTTGCTATTAATGGGATACAAAATTACGTTCCATATTTTTCGGGAACCAAATATGTTCTCTCTCCAATTTGAAAAATTTACCTAAACCGTCACACACCAAAAAAAGTCTATACATTAGGATCTATTACCATTTTTTGTAGTTGCATAATCTCAGCCATTCAATATGATTTGATGAGTGGTAGAGAGAGGCCCTTAGGTTCTCACCCCAGGGCTGGTTCTCACCCGAACCGGCCCCTATATATATATATATATATATATATATATATATATATATAGGAGTGATTCAATGAGAAACATCTTAAAATGAAAAAATGAGAAACATTAATTCTAACCATTGGATTTGAAAGGATTGAGATGAATGGCTCTAATTTATTTGGACCAGTAATTAAAAAACCAGTTTATTTTAACTAATCTATCAAAAAAAAAAACCCCTAAGAGCATCCATAGTCGTTTGCTATATTTCCCAAATTCTCATTTTATGAGAACGGTATGAGAATGGAGCACCTGCAGTCGTTTGCTATTTTGTTAAAAAAATAGCAAACGAGTTACAGTCCCGTCTCAAATATGAGAAACAAACTAGCGAATCTCAAAATATAGGAGACGATACAACATGTGTCGTCCCAATATTTTTAATTTTTTTTAATATAATCGGACGAGACAACTTGTCTCGTCAAAAAAAATTGGGTCGGACGATACATGTTGTATCGTCCTTCCCAGTTCAAAGAATTTTGTTCCTTTTTTTAACTCCTCAAATGGGACAAGCTGTCCCGTTTGATCACTTAAGTGATCGAACGGGACAACATGTCCCCGTCCCAGGGCTTTTAATTTTTTTTTTATATATTTTTTAATATTTTGTTTTGAAATTTTAGTTGGCTCTCTAGTTGCTTGAAGTCAAACAACCAGATGTTCCCATCTACCCATTGCTGAGCTACCCTTTGGTTGTCTAAGCCAAGAGCATATATTCATTCACCGAATTTTTTTAAATTTTTTTTTAAAACGCTAGAGACAAGACAAGTTGTCTCGTTCCTCTGGAAAAAAAAAAAAAAATTCTGCCGGAACATGTTGTTCCATCGCACGAAAATTTAAAAATTTTTTTTTGAAGAGACGATACAACTTGTATCGTCCGATGTTTTTATTTTTAAATTCATCGGCCGACGATACATGTTGTATTGTCTCACTCAAAATAAGAAATTTTTAGCAAACAACCACTGCACACATTTCGGTCTATTCTATTTCTATACTTGCCATTTTCCTAAAAAATAAAAAACGCCATTGTGGATGCTCTAACAATAAAAAACCGGTTTATTTTAACTCCTCAAATCCAATCCAGGTAAATTTAATATAACCGAGCATCGCTTCATACGGACAAACATCATGTTACAAGGTTGTAGGGATTTGCAAAGTAAATTTGATATAGAAGCCGAGGGAAGCCTGAGTAGAACAAAATAGATGGCTTTTCATTTACAGACGAACACAACTCATAACAAGATTGGAGATTTAAAATAAAAGTAAACAATCCAAAGGGCGAAGAGAACCCTGATAACTTGAATATTAGTAAGAGGTTACAGTTGGAATTTTGACAGGATATCCTCCAAAAATCAGTAAAATATAGTTAGGGCAGTTCAAAATTGATCTAAATAATAGTGAATAATAGGATTTCATCCCCTGATTTACAAGTTGCTCCTGACTTTTAGGGGTAAAGAATGCTGGAGGAATTCCCCTAGTAATCTGTCAGAAGTACAGCTCTTCCATGTTGAAGTCAGTCAGTCAATCCTCAATATCACCAGTGAGTTCTCCTGCATAACAATAACCACATACCAAAAAGATTATAAATCTGCAAAGGTCTCCAAACATTGAATTTTACAACCACAGTTATATGTCTAATCTTTATGTTCTTCTAAAATTCAAATACGCTTATTTGAAGAATAATTTCCAACCTGTCTCTAGTTTATATAGCATTGTATATTTGAATATTACCAAGGAGTCTTCAAGAAAATCAATGCACTCGACAAAATTTGTAATGTCCCAATAAAAAACTAACTAGTTAAGGGACGTTATTAACAATTTTTTTATTTTACGTCAGAGCTTTTAATAGAAACCACATCCGTTCACCAAAAAATTCTGGATTGGATTTGAGGAGTTAAAATAAACTGGTTTTTTATTGTTAGGGTTTTTTTTTGATAGATTAGTTAAAATAAATCGATTTTTTTAATTACTAGTCCAAATGAATTAGAGTCATTCATCTCAATCCTTTTAAATCCAATGGTTAGAATTAATGTTTCTCATTTTCTCATTTTAAGATGTTTCTCATTGGATCACTCCTCTCTCTATATATATATATATATATATATATATATATATATATATATATATAGAGTTAGTCTATTAAGAGATGGAGAGCTGGGCTCCTTATCTGAGCTGGGAGCGATCAGCCGTCTGATCAAAGTTGATGGAGATCGGACGGCTGATCTCTCTTCCGCTCTATCTTCAGATTTTAAGAGGGGTAAAAGGGGAATACCCCTTATCTCACAGCCTTATCTCTTCTCTCCCTTCGATTCCTTATCGAAGAAGCCTTTATCTCTTCTCTCCCGCTCTCCCGCTCTCTCTCTCGTTCCAAACCCTAATCTGAGCTCTCCACTCCCGCTCTCTCCACTCCCGCTCTCGAATCCCGCTCTCGAAGCTGCTTGGAATCCTCTCTTTGGATTCCTCTCTTCTCTTCCTCACCCGATCTGAAACCCTAATCACGGCAACTTCGAAACCCTAATCGAAGGATCCTTTCGAAACCCTAATCGCCACCTTCCTCTTCGAAACCCTAATCGCCACCTTCCTCCCGCTATCAGTACCTGTGCTTCGATCCTCTACTACTACTGCGACCACTTGCAGTACCTGTGCTTCGATCCTCTTATCTTCGATTTGTGCTTCGCTCATCCTCTTCGAAACCCTAATCGCAACCTTCGCTCCTCTCCTGCTATCTTTCTTCACTCACCCGTGACAAACCCTACCCCTGTGCGACCGATCGCAGTACCTGTGCTTCGATCATCTTCTCTTCGATTTGTGCTTCGCTCATCCACAGATCGTTTTGTTCGATTGCCGTGAGCTGCACCTTAACATTGCACTTGAGAGTTCGTTCTCTTGATCCTGACGGAATACCGATACTGCGACAAGGGTTTAAATTTCTCACCTTGAATTGAAATTTTATTTCCTTCATAGATGCTTCTAGGTTGTTGTTATATTCTTCGAGCTTAAATTATGCTATGTTAATATTCGCACTAGTATTCGGACTAGTACATTTAGATTAGCAAATAATATTCGTACTGGTATATGGAATTTTTATATGTGGACATGACACATGCATATAAGCACACAAAATCCATGTAATATTTAGTCTAGTTTTTTGTTTATTTCGAGACTTGCTTCAATCACTGCTAACAGGACTTGACACATGCATATAAGTGATTAACACATGCATATAAGTGATTATTAGTAGTAGTATTATTATTATTATTCCCTGTAAATTTTCTTCCATGTAATTTTTCTTTTACTGTTTCTTTAGTTTAGTATTATTATTATTATTATTATTATTATTATTATTATTATGAGATAAGTGATTATTAGTAGTCATGAACAGAATAGTTCATGAGTCATCAATGATCTTCTTGTTACCGTAGTTACAGCACGACGCGCTCAGTATTCGGCCGATTCCTCTTCATCAGCAAAATACCCTTTACCATCATCATCTCCTTGAACGGATAGCCAAATACAGGGGAGACTATAGTCGATTTTTTTTTAAGCTCGAACACCGGGTGTGAGATACAATACCACTAAGGTGGTTGTGATCATTTCCAGAAAAGGTCCTTTAGGGTTTGGTGAATAGAGTAGATTGTGTTAAGACGTAGTTTTTTTTGTTACCTTTTTTGGGGCCACAATTTTTCTATTTGACAGTTAAAGATTAGAGAGTTTATTTATTTTTAATTTTTGTTGTCTCATTCTCCTATGAAGGATGGAGATTGAAAATGAGGAATTACTAAGCCAGGATGTTCAGTCCAGTTGGAGGGATGTTGATGATGCATCTAAACCACTTGTTGGTTTAGTATTTGCAACCTTAGAAGATGGATTTGAATTTTACAAAACATATGCAAAATTATGCGGCTTTTCCGTACGAAAGTCTGCAACGATGGTTGATCCTACCACAAAGGATAGATATTCACAACAGTTTGTTTGTTCAAAACAAGGCAAGCCGGTTGATACAACCGGTGATAATGAAGAATCTTCTTCAATTTTGATCAAGAGAAGGAAACGGGCAATAACGAAAGAAGACTGTATGGCTCAAATACGAATCCAAAGGGATGTTGACGGGAGATGGTCAATCCGTAGGTTTGTTGAGGAGCACAGTCATATTTGTGTCACGCCTCGAAAGCAACAATTTCTAAGACAGAATAGAAATGTATCTGAAGCGCAAAAAAGCTTACTCAGTACTTTCAAAGAGGCTAATATACGAACTTCAGAGTTTATGTCCTTCATGGAAATAGAAAATGAAGGTTTCAGTAATATTAATTGTACTGAAAAAGATATTAGAAATTCCTTGCAAAGAGAGAGGGATGGTATGAGACCTTATGATGTCGATATATTGTTGGAGCACTTCCAAGAGGAAAAAGAGATGAATCCTTCATTCAGTTTTCATTACAAGGTTGATGAAGACAACAAATTAACTCATGTATTATGGGTTGATGCTATTGCCAGGAAGGCTTTCAAACATTTTGGTGACGTGCTAATTTTTGACACCACATATGATACCAACGAATACAAGTTGGTTTTTGCGCCGTTCACCGGAGTTAATCATCATGGGCAATCTGTAAATTTTGGTGCGGCGTTTGTAAATAAGGAGACCACCGATTCTTTTGTGTGGTTGTTTGAAAAATGGGGTAAAATAATGGGTGGGTCTCCACCAAAAGTGATCATCACGGACCAAGATCCTGCAATGGATAATGCAATTCGGATCTGTTTTCCTGATTCGAGCCACAGGCTTTGCATGTGGCACATTCTTAAAAAGCTTCCCGATAAGCTTGGTGGCCCGGGTTTGAATAGTGATTTTAGCATTCCATTCCACAGCTGCATCTGGGAATCTGAGACCCCAGAAGAGTTTGAGATGAGATGGAATGACGTAATGCACGCTAACGTGCAAATTGCAGGTATTACTTGTTTTGATAAATTATTCTTATGTTTGGACTTTTTCTTCTTTTTTATTAGTACTTGATACATATCCCAATAACAGGTTGTCCTTGGCTTTCTGACATTTATTCGCTCCGTGAGAAGTGGATACCGGCTTATGCCAAGCATATTTTTACTGCTGGTATTCGCACAACTCAGAGATCAGAAAGCATGAATGCTTTTGTTGATAAGTATGTTAGCAGTAAAAATTCTCTGCATGAATTTCTGACCAGATTTGAAAGGGCAATAAGGAAACAAAGACAGAATCAGTTAGCAGCTGACTACACCACTCTGCATACCAAACCAAAGCTGCAAACAGGTTTTGAAATTGAGTCCCAAATGTCTGAACAGTACACCCGGTCCAAATTTCATATATTTCAGGCTGAACTAGTTGAAAGCTTGAATTACGCATCTTTAATGAAAGCTGACGATGGTAGTGTGCGACACTATATTGTCAGGAGAATGGCCAAGTCTGTACAGCATGATAAAACAAGAGATGTAGTTTACAAGGGGATGGATATTGCTGGGACTTGCACATGTAGTAAATTTGAAGTTGAGGGCATTCCTTGTAGACACATCCTCGTGGTATTGAGGAATGAGTTTGTTGATTCCCTGCCTCAATGTTATATTTTGAAGAGGTGGACCGTCTCTGTAACTACCGAGATTGTATATGATGATGCTGGTGCTGAAATAATCGATAGTTACGGTAGTCCACAAGATTTGGACATGGTGGAATTGTCCAATGAATTCAACAAAGTGATGAGGATTGCTCGCTCATCAAAGGAGATGCGCCAAAAGGCGAAAACATTACTAGTTGGTGTTGTTGCAGAATTGCAACAAGATATGCCCCACGAATCACAACAACCAACAACTAGTTCACTACCTAGAACAGTCCATATTCAAGTTCCCGATATTGCAAAAACCAAGGGTAGTGGGAAGCGCATCAAAGGGGGTAGGGAGAAAGCATTGGAGATGGCTGCGAAGCCATTGAGAAAGTGTCGCTTGTGCAATAAAATGGTTAATCATGACAGTCGTACTTGTCCTTTAAAGCAAAGGTAAGTAATTAAATACAAAGTTTAAATTTTTTTGCATTTGTGTACTTAGTATAATTTTAATTTCGTTTTGTGAACATTGAACGTGTAGCTCTACTATAAATGAGTCACAAGCTTCTACTACAGTCCCAACAATGCAACCTATAATAGAGGATCCTCCGAATATAGCATGAACTTTGTTGACTGATCTCTGTGTCTTTTGCAAGGTAAGTGTCATATATAACTGCCGTTATATTAGTTTATTACATTCTAACGCAATTATTAACTTAACCTACTTGTTTTGTTTGTTTGCAGGTAAATCATTCTCAGAAAAATAATGATGCCCAAGTCGGTAAAAAATTTCTAATTTGAAGTTCATATATTCTCTATTTAGTAGGCAATGATGAAAAGCATATGCAACTTGAATTTTGTTCCTGAACACTAGCCGGTGTGCCTTAATAAAGCGGCCCTAGTGTCAAATTCAAAATTCCAAATTTGACTCTATATGCAATTTGATTTAACTTCAATGCGGCAGTGATGAAAATTTTATGCATGATTTCATGTTTCTTGATTATTTTGATGTATGCTCAACCTCATGTTTATTTTGGTTTTGTTTTGACCCGAGAAGAGAGGAAGGGTTAATTTATAAGGAATCGAAGTGGTATACGCTATCTGATTTGAGATAAGGGATTAACCCATTTTAACCCTCTTAAAATCTGACCCGAAAGGCAGAGTCTAGCTCAGCCGTCGGATCGTGATCAACTTTGATCAGACGGTTGATCTTCTCCAGCTCCGATAAGTCTATTAAGAGATCAGAAGCTGAATGCTTTTTCGGGAGATGTTTTCCTTTAACAATGCAACCGTGTAAGTTTTTACGAGATATTAAAGTGGTAATTGTTGTTTTTCTGAGCCGCCTTGAATTTTTAAAATCCAAGTGAATGAGATAATGTTTTTTTTTGCACTATTTCTGAGCCTACAATTTTTAACCATGAACGTGTGTCATACGTACTTGAATTTTCTTCTATTTGATGAATTTTTTGGTGCAGGAATCGAAGAGAAAGAACGAGGAGATCGTCAGCGCCGAACACATTTCAACATACGTCATGGTCATCCTGTGCTTGTTCTTGGCTGTTTCAAAATTTAATACTTCATGTTTAATCTGTGTTTGTTCCGGTCTGGAGAAATAAATGAGATTTCATGTTCTGTCTGTGTTGTTTATGAGCTTTACAAATTTTGCATATTTCATGGTCTGCCTGTGCTTGTTCTTGGCTGATCGAAATTTGTATGCTTCATGTTGAATACTGTGTTTGCTCTGGTCTGGAGGGGAAAATGAGACTTGATGTTGAATCTGTGTTGTCTATGAGCCTTACAAATTTTGCATACTTAATGTTTTGCCTGTGCTTGTTCTTGGCCGTTTGAAAATTTGTATGCTTCATGCTCAATCTGTCTTTGCTCTGGTCTGGAGGGGAAAATGAGACTTCATGTTCAATCTGTGTTGTTTAGGAGCTTTACAAATTTTGCATATTTCATGGTCTGCCTGTGCTTGTTCTTGGCTGATCGAAATTTGTATGCTTCATGTTGAATACTGTGTTTGCTCTGGTCTGGAGGGGAAAATGAGACTTGATGTTCAATCTGTGTTGTTTATGAGCCTTACAAATTTTGCATACTTAATGTTTTGCCTGTGCTTGTTCTTGGCCGTTTGAAAATTTGTATGCTTCATGCTCAATCTGTCTTTGCTCTGGTCTGGAGAAATAAATGAGATTTCATGTTCTGTCTGTGTTGTTTATGAGCTTTACAAATTTTGCATATTTCATGGTCTGCCTGTGCTTGTTCTTGGCTGATCGAAATTTGTATGCTTCATGTTGAATACTGTGTTTGCTCTGGTCTGGAGGGGAAAATGAGACTTGATGTTGAATCTGTGTTGTTTATGAGCCTTACAAATTTTGCATACTTAATGTTCTGCCTGTGCTTGTTCTTGGCAGTGATGAAAATTTGTATGCTTCATGCTCAATCTGTCTTTGCTCTGGTCTGGAGGGGAAAATGAGACTTCAAGTTCAATCTGTGTTGTTTAGGAGATTTACAAATTTTGCATACTTCATGGTCTGCCTGTGCTTGTTCTTGGCTATTTGTACACCTCATGCTCAATCTGTGTTTGCTCTGGTCTGGAGTATTAAATGAGGCTTCATGTTCAGTCTGTGTTGTTTATGAGACTCACAAATTTTGCTCCATTCATGTTCTGCCTGTGCTTGTTCTTGGCTGTTTGAAATTTCATATATTTCAGGCTCCACCTGTGTTGTTTGTGAGTTTTACAATTTCTGCATACATCATGTTTTGTCTGTGTTGCTTCTCAGCTTATCTTATTTTGTTTACTTGGTTACTTGAAGCTTTGAGCATGAAAATCAGGTGGACACGCCATACTGCGTAATACACCCAAAAAAACACATAATTTAAATCATTAAATTAAGACAATAACGAACAGATTATTTGCAAGATATTGGATCAACCTTAGAATTGCAAAGTGACAGTTCACAAATTTTCTACAGCATAAGAAATATGGCCATTTACAGCATAGTACATTTATTAATAACTGTATGTAGATGACATAATTTACAAAATTTGGTCCGAATATATAATTTGGCCGTACTGCAGTCTTCAATCACTCCAAAATGCACTTCATGCTGAATTCTACCTGAAATCCAAAGCAATCTGAAATTAGTGAACATGGAAAAGACGAAGACAAACAGATAACAGATAGTCGATTCCAAAAGAGAACAAAATTTCAAATAAATAATGTAGGCTCAGGAAAACACCGTTTGAACCTGAAGTTCAAAATTCATGTAGTGTTAAATATTCCTCCTCGATCAAAACCAACACCAACAAATCATGAAGAATGACAAAATTTGTAAGCTTAGAGCTAAGACAAACAGAGCATGTAGTTTACAAAATTTGTAATGCTCATAAACAACACAAATAGAGCTTCAAGTCTCACTTTTTCCCCCTGACCAGAGCAGACACAGATGGAGCATATGAAGTGTAAAAATTTTAAACAGCCAAGAACAAGCACAGGCAGACCATGAATTGAGCAAAATTTGTGAAGCTCATAAAGAACACAGATTGAACATGAAGTCTCATTTTCCCCTCCAGACCAGAGCAAACACAGTATTTAACATGAAGCATACAAACTTCAATCAGCCAAGAACAAGCACAGGCAGACCATGAAGTATGCAAAATTTGTAAAGCTCCTAAACAACACAGACAGAACACAAACTCTCATTTTTTCCTCCAGACCAGAGCAAACACAGATTGAGAATGAAGTATTAAATTTTGAAACAGCCAAGAACAAGCACTGGCAGACCATGCTTGCTTCAAAATTTCAAATGCTCATAAACAACACAGACTGAACACAAACTCTCATTTTTCCCTCCAGACCAGAGAAAACACAGATTGAGCATGAAGTATTAAATTTTGAAACAGCCAAGAACAAGCACTGGCAGACCATGCTTGCTTCAAAATTTCAAATGCTCATAAACAACACAGACTGAACATGAAGTCTCATTTTTCCCTCCAGACCAGAGAAAACACAGATTGAGCATGAAGCATACAAATTTCAAACAGCCAAGAACAAGCACAAACACCTTATGATGTATAGAGCATGTTGTTTAAAGATTATATCAGTCCAGTACAGACACAGATATATCATGAAGCAAGCAAAATCTGTCAGTTGGGAACAAACACAGACAGAGCATGTAGAATGCAAAATTTGTTATGCTCATACTGAACAACAGAAACTATAATTGTGGTTGAAATAATACTAGTAGGCTCAGAACAGACTATTCATACCAAGGGCTGCATTGGGGTGCCACGCCAACTATGATATGATAGATATACAATCAAGAACAAATACAACAATCCTGAAGTAAATATTCAGATCATGTTCTGTTTTGCATCACGGCCTACACCAACCATAGCATTTGAGAGACTCAAAAAACCAAAAGGCTTAGATGAGTACCCAACGCATACACATCCAACGTCAGTTACTAGAAAATCTAGTTTTCTGTTGTTTGGAGCATTACAAATTTTGCATACTTCATGCTCTGTCTGTCCATAACAAATAGGCTCAGAACAGACTATCCATAACAAAGGCTGCACTTGGGGTGCCGCGCCAACTAGGATATGATAGATATATAATCAAGAATAAATACAACAAATTGAAATAAGTATTCAGATCATAAAGTGTTTAGCATCACTGCCTAATATACAGTTTGTTTTTGTATGCTTCATGATCTATCTGTGTTTGTTCTGGGCGGAAAAAAATGATACTTCATGTTCTGTCTGTGTTGTTTGGAGCTTATCAACAACTGTGCAGATCAAATATAGAGTAAGTCTATTAAGAGTTGGGGAACTGAGTGCCTTATCGGGACGGGGGGGGGGGGGGGGGGGAGGTTATTATAGGCTCAGAAAACAGTCATCATAAGTAGGGCTGCATTGGACTGCCACGCCAACTAGAATATGATAGATAAATAATCAAGAATACTTAAAACAGGATTGAAATAATTATTCAGATCATATAAAGTGTTTTGCATCACTGCCTAAACCCTTGTGAGTCATCCGTGCCCAAAATTTATGTCAATTGAGCTATTGTTAAAACTCAAAAATTGATACTTTCAAGCCTTCATCTCTTCTCTCCCGCTCAAACCCCAGGTGTGTACTCAACTTTGAATAAATATCATGGTACACAATCAAAAATCTCTTCGAAATCATAATTTGAAAGCCCCAAAATTATTTGACCAACTAATATCCAAATCAATCTCATCATTGCCTACGAACAAAACCGAAATAAAATGCAAGAAATTAAACAGATATCAATAAAGCATTTATGAGAGTCAAATACTTCCCTCCGGAATATGAGAGATCAGACGGCTAATCACTTCCACCTCCGATCGATGAGACATTCAAAGCAAAGCACCACTCCAATCGATGCTTTAATCGATAAGGAATCCAAGTGGTTTACGCGATCTGCTGTGAGATAAGGGGTATACCCCTTTTAACCCTCTCAAAATCTGAAGAGAAAGGCGGAGGAAAGCTCAGCCGAGCTGGGAGCGATTAGGGTTTGGAACGAGAGAAAGCGGGAGAGAAGAGAGAAGAGAGGTAGGCTTAGTCGATAAGGAATCGAAGGTGTATACTGGATTCATGGTAGGGGTAGGGTTTGTCACTTATCTGAGTGAAGAAAGATAGCGGGAGGAAGGTGGCGATTAGGGTTTCGAAGAGGAAGGTGGCGATTAGGGTTTCGAAAGGATCCTTCGATTAGGGTTTCGAAGTTGCCGTGATTAGGGTTTCAGATCGGGTGAGGAAGAGAAGAGAGGAATCCAAAGAGAGGATTCCAAGCAGCTTCGAGAGCGGGATTCGAGAGCGGGAGTGGAGAGAGCGGGAGTGGAGAGCTCAGATTAGGGTTTGGAACGAGAGAGAGAGCGGGAGAGCGGGAGAGAAGAGATAAGGCTTCTTCGATAAGGAATCGAAGGGAGAGAAGAGATAAGGCTGTGAGATAAGGGGTATTCCCCTTTTACCCCTCTTAAAATCTGAAGATAGAGCGGAAGAGAGATCAGCCGTCCGATCTCCATCAACTTTGATCAGACGGCTGATCGCTCCCAGCTCAGATAAGGAGCCCAGCTCTCCATCTCTT
Organism: Hemerocallis citrina; assembly: GCA_017893485.1. Lineage (NCBI taxonomy): Eukaryota > Viridiplantae > Streptophyta > Magnoliopsida > Asparagales > Asphodelaceae > Hemerocallis > Hemerocallis citrina. The sequence goes on from CM030366.1 coordinate 194,731,531, forward strand.
AATAGACTAACTCTATATATATATATATATATATATATATATATATATATATATATATATATTTGTAATTTTGGATTTTTGTTGATATGATGATCAGCTAGATATGATTTATGATTTGGTTAGATAACCGAGTTTTGAGATAAAACTTGTATCTCTAATCTCTAATATTATAATGGGAGAAGACCTTAGGTTGCGTTTGGCCTAGCTTTTTTTGGGCTTTAAAGCTACTTCAGAAGGAGAAGTCAGAAAGTAAAGCTTTGAAATTAAAAGCTGAAACTGTTTGGATAGTCATTTTTTTAAACTTTAAAGCTAATTTTAAGCTAGAAGTTGTTTAACATAAGATATCAATTGTAAGCTACTTGTATACTCAATTTAAGATTTTGATTTTATTTAAGAATAAAATATACGTTATCAAATTTCAAAAAAAATCTTTATATTACTAATAAATGAAATATTTAGAATAACCTAGAAAACTCGTAGAAAGGGAAAAAAAAGGGTTATTCAATGAAATGCATCATTCCATTCAAAATGGGTTATTCAATGACAATAAAAGTGACAAAGTGTTTACAATATCATTTGAAGATCAGCTGTATCTTTCCATTCTGGTGTAAACACAATGGTATATAGTTCTCGGTTTAAGGTAATAATACTATTGGGACTATCAACTTGAGAATAGTAATTTTCCCTTAAGGGGAGAATTTTGTTATGAGCTTGTCGACATGAACAAACCAAACCAAGTGGAGGATGAGGTTGGAGCATCCAAACCACAAACTAATGGAGTGGTTCCGGATAAGGCGGATCAGGTCCAGCTGGCCATTTTAACTGTGCGTTCATGTCGGTCAATTGCAAACTCCCTCCAGCTTCTTCGAGAGCATGCTCAAATGGAGATTCACCATACCTGCATTCATGAACATAGCAATCAAACTATCCGGAGTACTGAACTGTTTTTTCAAGAATGTAAACCACGGGACATGAATCCAGTGATCAAATGAGTCCATCTTTGACGGGCGACTCTTCCCCGGCATTCGACGGAGGGGTTCGACGGTGGTGTTCCCCGGTCGCGAGTGTTCGGCGAGGAAGGAGAAGGGGAAGGAGAAAAATTTTTGTTGTTAGGGTTTGATATGTGGGAAGGGCAAAAAAAAAAGAAAAAGAAAAGCCAGAAGTTGCTCCTGAGGGCTTTTTTTGAAGCTCATTTTCTTCGTTAAAAATAAGCTACTTCTTCTTCTATAGAGTTTTTCAAAATATGTGTTTGGCCCAGCTTCTCCTTCTAAAGGAGAAGAGAAGCTAATTTTAAGCTGGGCCAAACGCTACCTTAGTGTCATTTGTAAATCTATCAACGCGTTCATTGTACGTGCATAACTAATATGAAGGAGGTCTAAGGTTCGAGTCCTCACAATGTCATATTTTTTACTTTAATTTTTTTGAATATATTAAATGTGCATCACGTGTGTAAATTACTATCTATCTATATCTATCTATAATATTATATATAATCTCTACTATTTTAATGGAAGAGTTGGGGTTTGTAACTAAACAAACACATATAATACACGTCCAAATTAAATTCGACAAATATAAACATTTCTAGACAAACAAATCTTTGTATTGCCCATGCATATCTAATATAGAGGAGATATTAGATTCAAAGCTAGACTATATTGAAGTTTTTATTTTTAATAAAATATATTTATTAAGACGTGCATTACACGCGGAAATTATTAGTAACTATTATAATGGCACTACAACACACGATGGATTTACCGGCGTATATTCCCCGGCGTTTTACCAGAAACGCCGGGGTAGGAAGAGACTAGGAATGGGGCGTCAAACAGGATGGTTATACACCGGCGGCCTCTATAAAACGCCGGGAAATTATGATATTCACCGGTGTTTTTTATTAAAACGCCGGTGAAGGCTATATTCACCGGCGTTTTAATAAAACACGCCGGTAAAAGTATACAGGTAAAAAAAATCTTCTCCCATTCACCGGCGTTTTTAGTTAAAACGCCGGTATAGGGTCTTGGAATAAATTTCCCCCAAACCCTCTGCCATTTTCTCATTCGATCGCAAAAAAAAACCCTAATTTTTCCCGCTCTCTTGCGCTCTTCTGCTTTCCCCAATTTCCCCAAACCCTATACGTATACTTTCCCCAAAATTTTCATTTCTCTCCTTTCCCCATCGACGCCCCCCTCTCCCGCCGTCGTCGTTTTCCCCCTCCCCCGCCGTCGCCACTTCCCCCATCGCCGCACCTGCCCCCCTTCGCCCGCCCCCCGTCCTCCATCGCGGCCCCCCGCCGTCCCCCTTCTCCCAATCTCTCTCTCCCTCTCAAAAACTGCCGTCCCCCCTCCCCCAATCAACTCAAGTAAGGAATTTCAAACCCTAAAGTTTATTCTAGTATGAATTTGAGAATATGAGAATAGGTTAATTAATTATCGGTTCTTGATTAGGGTTAGGGTTAGGGTTTTGATCGGTTCTTGATTTATCGTACTAACCGGAATTGATTCTAGTCATGCTTTTGTTGTTTGTAGTTTTTTAGGGGTTAGTATGGTTTTTAGATGAAGTTGTTTTTAGATGAAGTTGTTTGAGTGTATAATGGAGAGTTTGTTTGGTTTCTTTGATATTGTTGTATGGATTTTGTTGCTGGTAGATGGGAATTAATAGAGTTGCGATCAAACATTTTATTAGAATTTCAACATGGGTTTCATGGGAATTGGTTATTTATTTGAGATAAAATGTTATAATGTATGTAATGTATACATATACAATTCTGAATAAATGTGATACTCGTCTTTATTATTTGTGGTAATATGCGATTTCTTTTATCCTATTGTTTGTCTAAATTTTTTGTTTTGGTAAATGAAATTGGAGGTTTAATGAAAGCTTCTCCACTCATCAATGTATTGGTTTGTTGATGATATCATTTAGTTGTTCTTTTGATGCTAAAGTATTAGTATGTAATTATTGTAGTTGTGTTAATTATAGCCGTTTCTTGGAGGTTAGTTATGGGTTATTGGATAGTACTGATTAATAATGGTTTTATATTGTAAAGTATCTTAACAGCGATTTCATATTTGCACAGAATGAACTGAAGAGTGATTTTGTTGTTAGTCTCATGGGAGATGCAATTCTTAACTATTGTCCAGTGAAGGGATTAAAATAGGCTTTGTTGATGAAGGATGTGATGATGAAGAAGGTAGTTGATGACAATGAGGTGGTTTGGAGGATTTGGTCAATTTCATATACAGTTAAATCATTTTGGTAACTGTAAGTTCATGCTACTTTGCTACTTTTTTTGCTATCGGGTCACACTACTGACTACTTTGCTACGTTTTTTAAACTAGTGATGATGAGATGGGTTATGATTCTGAAGTTGCACACTACGAGTCATTGATTTAATGATTCATTGAATAAATGATTCATAGGAGTAACTAGTGATTTGTTTGAATCCTATCTGAGCTTTTTAATTTATGAACACTTTTGCTGCTGAGTGAAAGCACATTCAGTGAGCCGCTGAGTGAAAGCTTTTTAATTTATGAACACTTCTGAAGTTACATGCTCCTTTTTAATTAAATGACTACTTTTGATATACTGACTAATTAATGAGTCAGTGATTGGCAATCTACATTTGATATACTGAGCTGCACTCACTGATTAATCTTTACCTCTTTACCTGACTAATTTTGAGTCAGTCAGTGGCACTCACTGATTGTGCTTCTCTAATTTATCATGAATCATCCTGCTGAGTTTATTTTGCATATGGATCTATATTGATTTGGATCTATATTTATCATGCTTGGGTAATTTATGCCATAGTATTTGTGAGAACAACTAAATATGCTTGAGTAAAAACAGTGAACAAATGGAGTTTCTTCTCATTATTTTCGAGTGAATGAGTGATGATGAGATGGATTATGCTTCTGAAGTTGCACACTATGTTTCATGATTCATTGAATAAATGAATTATAGGAGTAACTAGTGATGATTGAATCCTATCTGAGCTTTTTAATTTATGAACACAGGAATAAACTTTGTATCTTGCATTTGGTTTTGATTATAAGAGTGCTGATTTTTTTGGATCAAAAATGGGTTCACTGTGAACTAGGGATGCTAGCTGTATAACAAAATCCTCCATATCTGTACAACAATTGGGCTGAACAAACCTTGTGTTGCTTTTGTTTTGGAGCCACAGACATCAGGATTGTAGTTGAATTTGTTTTGGAGCCACAGACATCAATGGTAGTTGGGATGAAGAAGTAATAGAGAAACATAAATGCTTAGATACTGGAAATTTTGATTTTCTTTTACTGTTAAAGAAGCTGAAAACATGCATCTGATAGTCATCTTGGCATGTTTTTTTGATCAAGAATGGGTTCACTGTGAACTAAGGATGCTAGTTGTATAACAAAACCCTCCATATCTGTACAACAATTGGGCTGAACAAACCTTGTGTTGCTTTTGTTTTGGAGCCACAGACATCAATGGTAGTTGGGATGAAGAAGTAATAGAGAAACATAAATGCTTAGATACTGGAAATTTTGATTTTCTTTTACTGTTAAAGAAGCTGAAAACATGCATCAGATTGTCATCTTGGCATGTTTTTTTGATCAAAAATGGGTTCACTGTGAACTAAGGATGCTAGCTGTATAACAAAATCCTCCATGTCTGTATATATGGTTTTACCTAGGCACATCTGAGCACAAATAAGCAAGTGAAGTATATTAATTATGCAGAGACTTAGACTGTGAGGGGGGGGGGGGGGGGGGGGGCTGAATTGCATATTCAAGAACTGATGGGATACAAGGCATCAAAGCCATCAATGTTGGAAAAGAAGTAGTTTGATGCAAAGTTGCTTTTGATGGGTGAAAAGAGTGCTGATACTAGTATGTATGAGAAAGGAAAGAGTGATAAGTGACATTTCCATAAAGGGCTATTGTTTGTTTTAAGAATGATCAGTGTATGATCTAATGGGTCTCTTGCATTTGGTTTTGATTATAGCAGTGCTGATTGTTTTTTTTTTTTTTTGATTTTTTTTAAAAAAAAAATTTAGCTACACCGGCGTTTTTACAAGCGCCAGTGTAGCTTTCAACAAGAATTTGGCAGTCTATACCGGCGTTTTAACAACGCCGGAGTAGGCGATGGCCGGAAATGGCACCCACACATTCACCGGTGTTTTTACGGTCGCCGGTGTAGTTTTAACCTATACCGGCGGCCGTAAAAAACGCCGGTGAATGTCCCTAAGCTACAGCGACGCACGATTCAGCGACACTTGCACCGGCGATTTATAAAACGCCAGTGGTATCTACAGTGGCGTTTATAAACGCCGGTAAATGTGCAAAAAAACGCCGGTAAAGACTTTTAGTCTTGTAGTGTGGAAGAGTTAGAGTTGTAAATCTACCTATTTACGTGTAACTCCAACTCTCCCATTATAGTCTTCATATTTATTTTTAAAAATATATAATCTTATTTATTAAGACATGCATCACATGTGTATTATAGTTTTTAATTTAATTTTTTAAAAAAAATACTAATATGTGCATCGCACGTGTATATTACTAGTATATATATAAGTTATAGAGGGCCCTTCCGTTGTGCACTATCCTCCGTATGCACTCTGTGTGAACAGGGTCGGCCCTCACCTTGAGGCAGGTGAGGCGGCCACCTCAAGCCCTCGAATTTTTTGCAATTTTAGGGGCTCCAAATTTGTATTTTCCTTGTAAAATATTGTCGCGCCCCGATTTCCATATAACTGGGAAACCGTGACACGTGCCAAGATCTTTCCTTCAATTAGTCACGATACACAAAATGCTGGAAATTAAAACTTCTTATTCAACACAGAGTTACCACGCAGTAATTACAATATCAGTTTGTAATACCAACTGTAGCGCCTGCCCTTTTTCCCTTTTTGACTCCAAACTCAAATCTTCCAATTTCTATCTCACTTTGACCATAAACTAAGATAGTTGTGTTTCAGGGAAAATTTCGGCAGAGTCTCCCCTGTAATTTCTACCCCGAAACACAAAAAGCTTACGGAATTCTGCTCTAAATTCCGTAGCTCACATCACAGGCAATAATATCACGGGCTCCCCAGGCCAAAATGAGCATCATCACACAGGCAATATATATATATATGCTCTGGGGGGGGGGGGCAAACTCATAACGGTTTATCAATTATCAATTAAAAACTATAAATCCCTTTGAAAACGTAGTAAGTTTTTAGAAAATAACTTGTAAAAGCTTACCACAGCGCCCGGTACTCCACAACGAGATGGGTGCGGGTCCAAACCATGTCATGCCACTCCACACTCTACTCCCCATCATCATCCACATACTTATACCTCAGGATTACAATTTAGAGCATAAAACCTATACTATTTACACTTAACCCATAACGACAAATAGTAAGGTGAAGCTCCACTCCACCGGAACCTGAACCTATACCTCACCTCTGCACCGCTGAGGACCTGTAACAGTAGGGACCTAGGGTAGTCCAGAGACCCCCTAACCCCCCAAACACTAAGGGGTTAGCCATTTCTGGTGTGAGTACAATATATTAATAAGCAAATAAATTAACTTATAAGTAAAACAGAATGAACTTACGAATACCAAGATAAACCTGAACATGCAAATATCATAACTGGAATTTCACATCAAATACTCACTGCATCACTTCCTGCATGCATATTCATACCTGCTCACAGCATACTTATCATAAGTTTGGAAATCATTCCAATTTGTCACGTAAGGCCCATCACTTTACGCCTTAAGCAACCATTCCTATAGCTTTATTTTTTTCATAAAGCTTTACATTCACAAATACTCTACTATCACATAACTGCACCATATCTACCATTCGCTGCAATTACTGACTCATGACATATCTTCTTTCCCAATCTCATATCACATAACACCGCATTCATTCATTGCTTACAACATATATCGTCATGTCTCGCAATACATCACTTCCACATTCATACTTCATCTTAAATGGAAAATAAACGTGTATCCTAATTTCCTAGTGTTTGTGTATGCCATGACCTGAGTCTAATGCAACAATACAGAATATAGAACAGATGCACTTAATCTAATGTCAGCAAGATTCTGGGTGCACATGCATCCCATACTACATGTGACCCGGGTCAAGCCAACATACTTAGTCTAATGCAAGCGAGACTTTGGAAATGTATGCATCCCATACTACACACTTTCCAAATCAAGCTGTTGTCTCTAAGTTTAGGGATTCGAACCCTCGCTATGCAATACATTCTAATTTGGTCTACTTCCTGTTCCTGATAGATCGTGGCAATGAGGTTGCAGTCAACGGTCCCACCGTTCTGCAGTCAATGGCCGTGACGAACTTAAAGATATACGGTCCCACCGTATGGTAGACAACGATCCCACCGTTCTGCAGTCAACAGCCATGACGAATAAGGATATACGGTCCCACCGTATGGCAGACAACGGTCCCACCGTTCTGCAGTCAACAGCCGTGACGATAAAGATATACGGTCCCACCGTATGGCAGACAACGGTCCCACCGTTCTGCAGTCAACAGCCGTGACGATAAAGATATACGGTCCCACCGTATGGCAGTCAACGGTCCCACCGTTCTGCAGTCAACAGCCGTGACGATAAAGATATACGGTCCCACCGTATGGCAGACAACGGTCCCACCGTTCTGCAGTCAACAGCTGTGACGATAAATATATACGGTCCCACCGTATGGCAGTCAACGGTCCCACCGTTCTGCAGTCAACAGCCGTGACAATAAAGATATACGGTCCCACCGTATGGCAGACAACGGTCCCACCGTTCTGCAGTCAACAGCTGTGACGATAAATATATACGGTCCCACCGTATGGCAGTCAACGGTCCCACCGTTCTGCAATCAACTTAAACTTGAAGTTTAGTCTAATCAATAGGTCACTAGCTTGCACGTCCATAACTTCCCACACTCGATACGAAATTACTTGATACTATAAAACCTCATGTACTCTCAATAGTACATTCTTCTTGCACTCGCTGCACCTTTCCAATATCACAAGAGTTTGCTCACACATCGGAAATTCTCGATTCCGGGTCCTATGGGAAGGTGGGAGTGTCTATTTCGACCTCTTAATTTGACTCTTTCAGGCTATATCATTTGAGTTCTCGAAAACACAAGTTCCATCAGGTATACAAGCAGAGAGAAACTGGTTTTCTTAGCCAATAATATTTTAACTAAGATTGGGTATGTTCCATCTTGGGGAAATCATAACTCTCAACCTATAAACTGGAATTACAAAACTCCAGATGGGTTAGGAAGCTATGACTCCCTACTACGACTCTCTAGTCGGTCAAACTCCCAAATTCTTAACAGTAGTTCACAGTCTCTCATCTTCCCCAACTAGTCAACTTATACTAGGCTGAACATAGCCCACCTCGAAGTTCAACAATGAGTCAACCTTGAGTCCAGTGCTCATGAAGTTTGGAATTCTCAATCTACACATATACCATTTCGTTTAAATTCATTTCACACAAAGAGCCACGACTCTTCCATCATAGCACACGAATTCGGCCACTCTTGCAGCAGAGCGTTCGCTACCCTTTACTAATGAATTCTAGAATTTCTAGAACTTGAGAATCATCAAATAAACTCATACCCAGAGCTACTCTCAAAGTTCATAGCAATATCATACATATACAATTGGTTATGACCCCTTGGACTTCAGTCCAAAAGCAACCGACTTCAGCTCTGCCCTTTTCAGACCAGCTGAACTCTGCAAATTCTGAGGTATCAACCGACCTCGATAATTTATGAAATTAAACTATAGTTGTGGACACATACAATAGTGTCCACACCAATCCTTAACTCAAAACATCCATGCTACACTAAGATACAAAAACAGAAATACACAGCAATTCATACTTTAAATTTTCACAACGCACCAAGTGCGCAAAATAAAAGGTATCATACTCACAATTTTTCCCGCGAAGACTCGAAGCGCCACCACGCCTCCAAAGCCGCTAGTAAATCCTATCATCAGAATTCAAAGCAATCAAGGCTCAAGCATCCAAAACAGTTACGGGAAAAATAATAATACTAACTCCAATATCACACAGACATTCTATTGAACGCCTAGGATGCACACGCGCTTTGGATGTAATCACTCAAATCGTCCCAACCAATTATAAAAGCTAATAACAACATCCCAAATATCACACAAGCGTTTATTGAACGCTTGGGATATACACGTGCGATGCACGTAATAAACTAATGCTTACGGTATTTCATTCCCAATTAATTACTAAAATTACCCCCAAATAATCTAATAGTCCAACTACAATTTCTATTACCATCTGAGAATTAATTCATATCCATACAATTCTCTTTTACAAACCCAAAACCCTATTTTACTAACAACTTGAAATCTCTCTAAAATCCGCTAATTTCTCACATCCACAATTTCCAATATCTCTAAATCTCTCTACCCTAACATTCCTACTCAATAAAAATTAACCCAACTAAATTTTATACAATAAAATAGTTAGGGTTTTACCTTCCGAAATCCAATCGAAAATCCGACGCCACCACCACGTAGAGAATCCCTCCATTAGTCTACCCCTCGATTTAATTTGGAATCGACGAAGAATCTGAGGGGATTTGAGCATGGGCAAGTGATCGGCGATGGGTTCGGCTGAGGTTTCTTTTGGGTCGGGATGGGAACGGAAGGGAAGAAGATGGAGAAGGAAGAAGATGGAGGAGGGATGGGGTTCGTTTCCTTCGGCTGGGCGCGAACGGGAGGAGGGGAGGGCCGAGGCTCTTTTGGGTCGGTTTGGGAACGAACGGGAAGAAGAAGAAGAAGGGAGATGGTGGTCGGGGCTTCTTCTCGATCGGCCGGCGTGGACGAACGGGAGGAAGGAAGGAGGAGGCCGGGGGGTGGGTTCTTCTCCTTCGGTCTGGGAAGCAAACGGAAGAGGGAAGAAGAAGAAGGGAAGAAGGAGAGAAGGTGGGAGAGTGGGGTTTTATAAGGGATAAATAAATAAATAGATAAATAAATGATATAAGGGGAATATTACATATAAGCCCCCTAGTCATCAATACATTCCAAATAAAACCCAATTCTCTATTTTAATATTACAAACAATACAAAAATACATTAAAACCACTCCGTAATACTCCGTATAAAAATAATTTAATTCCGAAAATAATGATAAAATAAGGTAGACAATATATCTTATTTTTCTCGATTAAAAATAATTGTTATCGAAAAATACATATTCGCGCGAAATTCTCAATCGCGCACACATTTTGATGCAAAATAGCCATATGCTATTTTCCGGGTCGTTACAAATATAATCACGCATTTTGCACGTAAAAAATTATATTATTATTAGAGGCCCAAAAAAATAATTATTTGGGCCTTTCGCCTCGGGCCCCCGAGAACTCGGGGGCGGCCCTGCGTGTGAACTTTTTATACGGAGTGCAAATGGATGATCCGAACCGTTCACATTGATCTACACGTCTAAATTAGTCTAAATATGTAAAATCAAGTCATTTGGAATTCATTTGCCCATCCATCAAGTCAATATAAAAACAAACGATATTCAGCTATACAATTTTGTAACACTTCAATGGATGGACAAATGAATTCCAAATAACTTGATTTTACATATTTAGACTAATTTAGACGTATAGATCAATGTGAATGGTTCGGATTATCTATGTGCACTTCGTGTAAAAAGTTCATACGGAATGCACACTACAACATATAAGGCTTTCTACAACGGACTTATTATAGCAATTAAGTGTTAATGCTATTGAAAGTGATCAATAATAGCATTTTTGAAGAAAATGTTGTCTTTGATTAATTTTGAAATTTACTCTTAGTTATAACAGCATTTTCAAAACGCTATATTATTTACGACATTTTAGAAACGCTATTATATCTGTAAATAAACAAAATAGATATGGGCAAAAAAGAAAATTCTAAGTAAAAAATCCAAATCCAACAAAACCCTTTTAACTTCTCCCTCCCCCGTTTCCAAAATGCCTCCTTCACGAACCCTAATTTCTATTCCTCCGTGCTCCCGAATCCCCCTGATTTCTATTCCTCCGTGCCTCCCAAATCCCCGACCCGCCGTAGAAACGTCTCTTCTCCTCCCCGCGACCCCGTTGCCCTACCGTCGTCGCCCAACACCTTTCCTCCTCCCCGCCCTCCGAAGCCAGACACGCCGGCGCCGAACACCATCTTCTCCTCCCCGCCCCCGAAGTCCCACCACGTCGTCACAGTTTCGGAACGCCCCCTTCTCCTCCTCGCTATCTCCCATGCTAGTCGATTCCAGGTAATTTTGTTTATACTTTATACTTGCTGTGAGTTTGGTGTTATGTGGTGTTACAAAATAATGTTTACAAAATTCCTTTTACAAAGAAAGATAGAGAGGCACAGGAAACCGAGAAGGGAACAGAGGAGGGAAATCCAAAAGAAAAAGAAAAGGAAAATAAATTAAACAACTTACAATAAGCAAATGAAAAGTACAACTCCCAAAAAGCCGAGGCCTGTGTATCACACAGTGTCCTTAAAACAGATTTCGCCTCTCTCCGGTTGCTGGATTGAGCGGAGGCGTCTGTCTCCCAGGATGCAACGGCTTGGAGCGATCACGTAGGCACCACGTACCACTCCCGAACTGATCACAAGCGCTTGAACCTATCACCTGACTTACCAACAACAGCAGGACGGACGAACAGTACAGAAGAGAAGGAGAGAATAGGATATGGTTTGTGCAGGGAAGAACTGTGAAGGGGAGGCCTCTATTTATAGAGACTGGGTTATTCAGTAACGGCAGACAAGGCATTAACAGCCTTTACTGTAACGGCAGACAAGGCATTAACAGCCTTCACTGTAACGGCAGACAAGGCATAAACAGCCTTCACTGTAACGGCAGATAGTGAATTGAATGCCTTCAGCGTAACGGCAGACAAAATATTAAATACAGCACTGAAACGGCAGACAGAACCGTTTCTGCATTCATTTCAGCCGTTACAAAAAGAAAACTGTAGCAAAAAGTGGCTCTGCACGGGGTGGGATCAAATCGGTCCGGCATTCGTGTCCGCAGGTCGTGCGGGCGCACACAAGTCGCATGTAATCCGGTCCGTGATTTGCACCCCCCCCTGCGCGCGCGAGAGAGAGCCTCTCTTCTAGCCATCTTACAATGCTTAGAAGGAGATTACTATATATCCTCTTCTATTTCCGTTGTTATTTCCGATGTGGGACTATGTTCCCTTAACCCATTTTCAAGAATGAAAACGTCTCACTTTGAGAGACAATTTCTCATTCACCCCTTAACCGATTTTAGCGAACCAATATATGATTTTGATCTACTCACGAAGGAGAACACAAATCAATCAAGATCTCTCAATAATTCATTGAGGATCTTACTCAAAAAATTGCTCAAAATCGGTTCGAAAATAGTGTATAAAACACTCATTTTCTAACAATCCCCACATGAATGAAAATTGACGACCACAGACAGGACAGACTGACACGACAGACTGACACGACGGACTGACCAGACAGACTTGGTGATAGAATTCAACGATTGATTTCTGCATAGGATAGGTAGGTGTTACCCTTGAACCTTCCCTTATGAAAATATGTTTACTTTACTAACTAAACAGTAGACGCGATGTCTTTGAACTGTTCTGCCATTTGTGTAAACGATGACATATCTCACACAGAAATCTTTCTAACGCTTTTTCAGTTCTCACTGTTATGTTCGTTTTGGCCATGAACATACGCCTGGTTCTGCAAGATTTTAACAGGAATATTGCCCTATATTATTCCCTTGGAAGCGGCCCTTCTTCCATCTTACATAGGTGATTTCTTACTTAAGAGTAACCCGCATTACTCTGCTCGGATATCCGACGCATAAGAATCATTAAAAGCCTAGCTTAACCTGTTACCTTGCGGGCATCACTGTTTCATCATGGGAATGGACATGGAAAATCTGTTTTAAGTTTGTTACAAAATAATGTTTACAAAATTCCTTTTACAAAGAAAGATAGAGAGGCACAGGAAACCGAGAAGGGAACAGAGGAGGGAAATCCAAAAGAAAAAGAAAAGGAAAATAAATTAAACAACTTACAATAAGCAAATGAAAAGTACAACTCCCAAAAAGCCGAGGCCTGTGTATCACACAGTGTCCTTAAAACAGATTTCGCCTCTCTCCGGTTGCTGGATTGAGCGGAGGCGTCTGTCTCCCAGGATGCAACGGCTTGGAGCGATCACGTAGGCACCACGTACCACTCCCGAACTGATCACAAGCGCTTGAACCTATCACCTGACTTACCAACAACAGCAGGACGGACGAACAGTACAGAAGAGAAGGAGAGAATAGGATATGGTTTGTGCAGGGAAGAACTGTGAAGGGGAGGCCTCTATTTGTAGAGACTGGGTTATTCAGTAACGGCAGACAAGGCATGAACAGCCTTTACTGTAACGGCAGACAAAATATTAAATACAGCACTGAAACGGCAGACAGAACCGTTTCTGCATTCATTTCAGCCGTTACAAAAAGAAAACTGTAGCAAAAAGTGGCTCTGCGCGGGGTGGGATCAAATCGGTCCGGCATTCGTGTCTGCAGGTCGTGCGGGCGCACACAAGTCGCATGTAATCCGGTCCGTGATTTGCACCCCCCCTGCGCGCGCGAGAGAGAGCCTCTCTTCTAGCCATCTTACAATGCTTAGAAGGAGATTACTATATATCCTCTTCTATTTCCCTTGTTATTTCCGATGTGGGACTATGTTCCCTTAACCCATTTTCAAGAATGAAAACGTCTCACTTTGAGAGACAATTTCTCATTCACCCCTTAACCGATTTTAGCGAACCAATATATGATTTTGATCTACTCACGAAGGAGAACACAAATCAATCAAGATCTCTCAATAATTCATTGAGGATCTTACTCAAAAAATTGCTCAAATCGGTTCGAAAATAGTGTATAAAACACTCATTTTCTAACATGTGGTACATAAATCTAAAATTCCAAAACTGTTTATACAGAATGTGTTCTGTAAGTTTGGTGTTCAATTTCTTTTTTAGGCTTTCTAGTGGATATGCATTTGTGGTATGGACATCTTGAAGTTTTTGACTCAGCTTCTCAATATCTTATCTTTTGAATCTTGTTATATTTACAATTACAGTTACAATCAGTGTTTGTTTTAGTGTGTTATCGTACCTGAGTTTGTATTTGGAAACTAATTACCAGGAATGAGGAAAATTTTAGATATTGTGGAAATGTTGTGTTTACTAGGAGTCTAGAATATACCATTTCTGGAAAACAATTTAAACTTTTACTCCATGTATGTTTAATATTACAATTATTTATTCGTTTAGCTATTTCTGTGCAATACGTTATTCAGCAAGTAACAAATGTATATCTGCTATATTATCATCAGTATAGAGATCATTAGCAACCACAGCTCTTATTGTCCAGGTTGTCATTTGACTATTTGCAGCTTACTGAAACACTGCACATAAAAAAAAATGGTAAGGAAAACCAAACTGGAATGCTTTTAGCATTTCAATGTCAATAAGATCACAAACACGGCGTAAGTAATACTGTATCGAGCTCTCAAATTGGGAATTATATAACGGGGATCAACTGTTTGTTTCAAAGATTCTAAATTCTCAAAATTTCCCCTTATAAGGAGAGCTTTGGCACAGCCAGCCATCATGATATGAAGACTCAGCAACACAGGTGGTTCATCCTATAGACTAGACAAAGAAGCATTTAGAAAATAAGGAACTCAAGTCTTGGTTTTCTAGAATTTTCCAGACTGACAACATAGAAGTCAGTAATTTACAAGGCCCGTGCAGCTTTTACGAGATAAAGGGAAGAAAGAGGTAAGATCCTCACATGTTGCTATATGTATCATGATAGCCTGCATAATTTCAGCAGTGGAACTGACTAGATTGTATTTTTCATGTGCAGAAAATGTACAATCATCATCAACAGGGAAATAATTTGGCATCTTCGATATCAGCATTTCCAACAGAAAGGCATTTGTTTTTGCAAGGAGGAAATGCGCAAGGAGAGGCAGGCCTTGTTCTCTCAACTGATGCTAAACCAAGATTAAAATGGACCCCAGAGCTCCATGAGCGTTTTATAGAAGCAATTAATCAACATGGAGGAGCTGACAGTAAGTATATTCAATGAATTGAATTTGAAAGGCAAAGAGTAAAAGAAACCTTTGCTGTTTGGAAAACTAGTAATCAAACATTAATTCAATTTCCTCATTTTCTAGAGGCGACTCCCAAAACTGTTATGCGGCTCATGGGCATCCCAGCGCTAACTCTATATCACCTCAAAAGCCACCTTCAGGTACTAATTACGTTGACCTTAGATTCAATTCCTGATCTTCTTTTTTTATAACAAATCTCTTAATGTTTTGGGCTTCCAGAAGTACAGGGTTAGTAAAAATCTGCAAGCTCAAGCTAATATTGGGACATCAAAGAACGGTAAAAAGAAGCTTCCTAAATTTAAGTATGTTCCAAGATTATAGACATGATGTACTTACAGTACATTCCTCATTTCAGCTGCATCTCTAGCAGTCGATAAGACATCTGGGTCTGAAGGTAGCAGGTCTTCTGTTTGCAACACAAACATGGGGGTTCCAACAAACAAGTAAGACTAATACAATAAGTTATTAGTATTTGCAGTAATAAGAAAATTGCGATTGACAAAATTTTTCTTCTGACTCTTAGAACCATTCACATCAATGAGGCACTTCAGATGCAAATTGAAGTGCAGAGGCAGCTACATGAACAACTTGAGGTGAGGGTTCGAAGCCTATTGGTGTTGGCACTGTTAAATTATAATGTTTCTGTCTTCCCCTATCTAAGCTCGTTCCTCAGATGGGAATTTCAGAGCCCTGATTCAAAGTAAGTTTAACATTTCTGGTCATTATGGAATAAAATTGTATGCTCAACGTTTGTGGTAAACCTTTTGCATATGGTGGCCTTGCTATGTGCATCCACTGAATGCTTAACTAGGATTAACTGTGATAAAACTTTGGCAAGCATTCCACGTGTGTGTGCACATAAATAAGAGATAAATAACTTACTTTATTGTCAAATAAGTATTAGCCTCTAGTGTTAAATATTCAAATAACTTGCGGTGAGATGATGGTTGAAAAGGCAGGAACTCTTATTCAATAAACTAACAAGTCGTCGAAGTAGTGCTTTTCTAATAGGTTATTTCTCATCTCCCATTTAGTTTTTGTTCACGTTTTATCAGAGTTTTGTAGTAAGAAAAAGAAATTTATCATCACCTAAAATATCAAAATTTACTAACGGCTCAAGACAATTCATAGGATCATTAAATCCAATCCAGCAAAAAAAAGATCACTAAATCCAACGTTTGTGGAATTAAATATATCTCAGTTTGGTTATTTTATTACGTTCATATTTATTTCTTCCATTATTATTGCCTTTATTTTGGGAAAATTATTATCATCAAGGAAAAACAAATCTTGTTATGAATATAAACTAATGCACCAGACAAGTAGCCATCAGAACATATTATTTTGATGATAGTTTTCCAGAAGAGGCTAGCTTTTATACCCCCCTCAACTGTGCATTGACTCATATCATTTTCAATATATATTTGTCAAAGTTTACTATACTATGTGAAATGGCAACTGAACTTAAGAGATGAGAGCATACGTGTCCAATATTAAGCGTTCATAAGCCTCAGGAATTTTGATGTCTTTGTATCGTAGTCCATAAGATAAATCTAGCTCACTTTGTATGGCATCCATTTCCAATCCAGGTTTCTTGACCTACACAAAAGATCATCAGTTACAAGGAGTTTATGACTAGTATCAATTACATTGATGAATCTGAAACAAATATTTCCTGAATCGTTTAGCTTATTCATCAATCCCACTTGAGAACTGTTCTTACTATGCAGATGAATTGTTCTTATACTCTCTGAAATATTTCTAGTACCTTACGGAAGTATGTGTGCTTAATTGTATCTTTTCTCTGCTGAATGGAAACTGCTGCATTTCGGGTAGATGTTTTATCTCCCCATTTTGACAATGCGGAACTGTTAGTCCAAAACAGTCCAAAACAGCCTTGACACTGAAGCCCCAGGTATCTTTTTATGCATTAGCAAGTCCTGGTAAGACCTTATACATTACTAGTGTTAGCCTTGAGTTTGTATGTTCAATCTTTCATATTTTTTCCTAGTTCATGGTCTGAGAATTTTGAGACAATCTAACTCGTATTTCTTTATCTTTATTCTGGTAATACATTTTACATCCAGACATGTGTTTTGAAACAAATTTTAATATAAAGAACCTATTACATGTAAGTTGGATGGTCTGTAAGTTGGATGATAAATAGAGAGAGAAATTGGATTTTAAACTTTTCCTTCTTCTCTTTCAGGCTGAATTGTTCAGGATGGTTTCAAATCTGTTCAGGATGCAGTTTTGCAGAGTGCTTGGAGAGAGATGGTTTCAAATCTGTTCAGGATGCAGTTGGCTCAGATTGCAGATAGGTTTAGTAGTGATATCTGGTGATATTTATAACTCAGTGTACAAAAAAGGAAATGTCAGGCTGATAAGGCACGGTATATGGCTTAACTTGTGTTGTGTAGGTACTAGATATTGGTTGAAAAGAAGATGAACTGTCTTAATTTTTAGCTTTAGAAAGTAATGACATGTTGGTTCTTCTGCATTGCCAAGTGAATTTTCAGGTGATAGCTGATATGCTATATTTTGCTTGTATTGAAACATATGAAAGTTTGTAATAGCCGGTCACCCTGAAATTGCAGTTTTTGTTGTACGTCTCCTGTATGGTCGTCAGTTTAGTTTATTGGATGAACATTTTTACAAGTTTATTGTGTAGATATTTCTATGCTGGTATGTTTTTATATATTTGTACACAAATTTGCAAAACTTTTATAGTTTTAATGGTGTATTGATATTTTCGATAAATCGATTTTTATTTGTATCCGTAGATATTTTTTTGTATACAGTTAAAACGAAATAGCGTTCCTAAAATGCTGTAAAAAATCACAAATATCAAAACGATAGCGTTTTAAAAATGTTGTATGTTTGATTCTATTAATAGATTGTCTAACGATAGCGTTTTTACAAAATGCTCTAACACTAATAGCATTGCCGAAACGCTATAGATTTAATAGCGTTTTAACAGAACGCTATAGAAATTATAGCGTTTCCGAAACGCTCTAGATTCTATAGCGTTTTAACAAAACGCTATAGAAACTATAGCGTTTTACGCTATAGAAATGCTATAGATTCTATAGCGTTTTACGCTATAGAATCTATAGCGTTTCTATAGCGTTCGGAAAACGCTATAGTTTCTATAGCGTTTTGTTAAAACGCTATAGAAACGCTATACATTCTATAGCGTTTGGTCAAAACGCTATAGAGTTATTATAGTGGGGCTTTTGATAGCGTTTGTAAAACGCTATCGTAGGTCTACTATAGCATTTTATGAATGCTATCAAATGTCATATTTGTTGTAGTGGCACACGGAGGGTAGTACACAACAGAAGCAGGGCCGGCCCTGGCCTAGGGCTAGCTGGGCGACCGCCCAGGGCCCACTTCAGGGGAGGGGCCCAATTTTTTAATAAATATAATAGATTAATGGTCTTATAAATAAAATAATGAATTAATGGATTCGTAATTAATTTTTAGGGAAGGGCCCAATTTAGTAATTTCTCTCTCTTTCTCTTTCAGTTTCACTTTAACTTCTTCAAATTTTTTTTTTTTGGTCCATCCTCTTCATCTTCTTCAAATTCTCTCTCTCTCTCTCTCACTCACTCACTCACTCACTCTCTCCTTTTCTGGCATCTTCAGATCTTTTTCAAATTCTCATTTAAGAATTTTTGTTTGTTTCTTATACAGAGTTTTTTTTTCTTAGCAAGAGTTGTAGTTGGAGTTATAGTCATGGCGTCTCGGGTATCAGAGGTGTAGTTGGAGTTGTTGGTCTTTTTAGTACTACTCTGATAGTTTAGCCCTTTCATGTTGTTTTTTTTAATGAATAGAATTGAGAATCTCTTTTGTGGGTTTAGGATGTACTCAGGTAGAAATCACTCCAACAATAGTATTGTTGATTGATTTTATTGTTAGGCAAGCTTAGTGACCAACTGAAATTTGAAGTTTATTTATATGATAAGCTTGATTCCTGGACCCAGACATTATATTTTAGATGAGAGGTGATTTTTTTTTTTTTTAGGCAAGTGCAAGAGTCGCTATCACTATGCTTAATGAAAAATATGGAGTATGTGGTGTCATAAAGCAAAATAAAGGTTATCTTTATTTTTCTGGATATTGTTTTTATGTCCTCCGCCATTAGATTATAATTTATTAATATATATAAAAATACATGCGTGTTTATAAAGGGTCCAATTTTTTTTTTTTACCGCCTAGGGCCTCAAATACCTCAGGACCAACTCCCCCCCCCCCCCCCCCCTCTCTCTCTCTATATATTATATTTTTATATATATTTTTTTGAACTTTGATAAACTCTTGTCATGCGTGTGGGGAAAGGAGATGATAGGAATGGATATAAAAGTCAGATGTACAATTTTAAGTTAGTCATTAGGTTTACAATTTGAGTGAATGTTACAGGTATAACAGTACAAGGTGGATTTGAGTGGTTTTACACTTTTACTGATGCCTGCCTATTTTTCATTCCTCAAGTTAACAATATCAATATCAATATCATGTCCAGTTTGGGTATTACTCAATCTCCTGTTCATATTTCTACTCAGATTACACCTGATGCTACTGAGGTAGCTGCTCCTTTGGTTAACATTATTGTTATTGATAATGATGTTCAAACTAATGAGGCTGCTACTGCTAAACGCATCCTGCATATTTATATTAGATATTGATGCAATCTCTAATATAATTGCATCAATCTCAACTATGTTGGCCCATCAGCAAAAGTACATCACGGAATTTCTTATTGTTCAAAATATGCAGGATGCCTTTGAGGCCAATCAGATCAATGTTGATGGAGAAGATACTTTATTTTAGTTATTTCTTTTGGTGTCTTCTTGTTCTCTCTATGTTTTGTTATATTTCCTCTTCTGTAAAGAGGGATATCTGTGTCTTTCTAAGTCTTGTTCTTAAAGTTGCTGCTTCTACCTCTTGACTTTGTAAGATCTTTTGTTTTGAATATATATTTTGGCTAGAGTCTGCTCACCCTATCTTTTCTCTCTTAATAAAATAATAAATAAATAAACAAATAAATTAAAAAAAAACATAATTGGATCGAGACCATAATTTTCAAATAGATGTATGGATTAGCATTATGCTCAATATTAAATTATAATGTTAATTTGTTGCCAAGCACATGCAGTATGATGCAGGGCTGGCCCAGTTCCCGGGGGTCCGAGGCGAACTCATGAAATGGCCCCCCATATACTTAAAAATAAAACAAAACATGTATACAAAAAATTTGCACATTGTTAAAAGCAAAATATGCAAAATATATAAATTTATTTTAAATCACCCAAATTTATGGTCTCAAATTCAATTCAAGTATTCAAGCCTAAACCCAAATAATTTTTTTAAAAAAATTAAAAGCTCAAATAATTATTTTTTGGGCCCCTAATAACGGTATTTTTTTACGCGCAAAATACGTATCAATATTTACAAGGAAATTACAAATTTAGGACCTTTGAAATCGCAAAACGCTGGGGACTGAGGCGGCCGCCTCACCCGCCTGAAGAGTGGGACCAGCCCTGGAATGATGTCATGTTGAAGATTCATGTTTGCTCTGCCCTTAAAACAATATATTTTTTATTAAAAAAATCCTGCACCCGTGTTGTTCTTTAAAATTGACGGTCACAGGAGTAAGATCCATGAAAAATCATCTTAAACTTTCGGGAGAGAAAATTTTGAATACAGAGACAAGTATATGAAGTCCTGATCAGATTATACTCCTAACTGATAGGAACTCAATATAGAGCTCTTGTATTGTTCAATAAGCTAGCTGTATCTATGCAAATTTGTAGAGAAGATAAGCTTGCCTTTTTGTTATATGATAAAGTATTGACCAGCTAAGCTTGAGCCATCCACTTCAACTAAAAGAACTAGTATAATGCACGTGCGATGCACGTGCGATGTATTTTTTATACACGTGCGTTGCACTTGGGAAAAATGGGGAGGGGGAATGAAAAGGACAAAAAAAATCTACGTATTATACACATGCAACGTATTATACACGTGCGTTGCACGTGGAAAAAATGAGGAGGGGGAATGAAAAGGACAAAAAAAAAATCTACCAACACGTGTGCTGCACGTGTTGATACACACACTAAGAAATAATAAAAAATTGTTTATTTGTTTACAACCCCAACTCTCCCATTAATATAGTAGAGATTATCAAACGGAGGAAGAGTTACAACAGAGTCTCTCTCTCTAGATTTTCTAAAGAGAGAAGCTCCCTAAAAAAAAAACCCAGAAAACAAAAACCTAGATCTAGAGTCTGTTTGGAGGGGGTGGCGGTCGGGATTTCGCCGCCCTCTCCCCGATCGCCGATCGACGTCGAGATCCACTCCAACCCGTCACCTTCGAGATCCCACGCCGAGATCCACGCCGAGATCGCCGATCGACACCTTTTCCTTTAACGCCCCCAGTCCTTGTGAGAACAGCATTTCTTACCTTGCGCTAGTCTCTCCTTTCCAGGGTCCTCCCTGCTCCTTCACAAACAGAGAAAGAAGATATCTGGCTCCTTGCTAGCTTCTTAGCAATCCATTCATGAGGTGGAACTCTGTTTTCATCATCATCATCATCATCATCATCATCATCATCACCACCAAATTAAACTCATTGTCATTTGCTGCATTGTTAGCATCACTCCCCCTTCTGTAAAGCTTAGACCAGTCAGGTATGTCAAGAGGTGCACAATTGCCATGCTTCTTTCCATTCTCCTCCACATTAATGCCATTGGACCTTGGTATCTGCCTAGCAGTTGAAGCAGCTTTTTTGGAGCTAGGTTTAGAAGAAGAGAACAGAGAGTGTTCTTTTGCTCTGGGCCTGTGCCTTTGCTCCCAGAGCTGAGATCTGAGTTGCATTTGGAGTTGGGGGTTTGGGGGTGGTTAGACTTGGGTTGGGGTTTGGGTTAGATTGGAGTTGGTTGGCCATGCTAGATGTTTACCCGGATGTTCTTCGTGCTTGCCACCATGTCCACATTCTTGGGGCCAATTACGGCGATCTGCGGCTATGATTTGATTTTTGCGAGGGTTGGTAGTGCGTGTGAAGAAGCTGGGTGTGCTTCTCTATCTGCGAGTCGCTATGATGAGTGGGTTATGATGTTTTGCATGATTGTGGAGCTTGGGCCCGAAGATGGGGTCCCTCTGTGGTGTGTGCTCACTTGTCTCTACTTTCAGGGTGCATGTCTCAACTGTCGCGGAGCGACTATGTCGTGCCAGAGCATCCTCCCGCGCCTGTTATCACGAACGCCATGGATCTGGGGTTCAAGTGTGATTTGGACGATGGCGAGGTGCGCCACCACCCCTCCCGAAGTACACTGTCTTGCACGATTGTGGAGCTTGGGCCCGAAGATGAAGTCCCTCCATGATGTGCGCGTTTGAGGGTCCTACGATGTTGCCGGTGCAGTCTTCACAGCGCTTACTATCAGGCTATTGAGCTTCCTCCAGCTTAGGTTACTGGCTCGTGACAGCGTCGCCTCTTCCCTCGGATTGGGAGTAGGAGTCGAGATAAGTCTGTGTGGTAAGAATTCGCCGAAGAGAGCTAGAGCACGAGAGAGGTGAAGGTATCCTCTCCACGACTCTCTCCTGATGCGTGGTGTTTGGTGGGGTGAGCGAGATAGTTGTTTGGTGAGAAATCGCCTGAGAAAGCACTATCATGTGAGAGGTGAAAGTATCCTCTTTACGGCTATCTCTTTGGTAGCGGCTGTGGGAGCTATTGGAGTATTTGTAGGATGAGCGGTGGAGATGGTGGGAGGATGCGATCATTATGCATGTGCCGTGGGGTCGGAATTCGATCTGCGGGGTTTGGGCCCAAAGATGGGGTCCCCCCAGCGAGGTGAAGGCAAAGATCGGCGGGTGATAAAATCCTGCCAGACTTGTTTCAGGTGGGTGTGCATGTGCCGTGGAGGCACTGTACGAAGCTAAACTGACGTACTTACAATTTTGCTGGACCGAGCTTGTTTGTCGGCCTACCCTCCAGGATTATTGGAGGGATTTGTTGTTTGTACGCGTCATGATACTTCATGTATGTTTTATTTTCTGTCTGTAGTTTGTACTTGGGCCCAGTACTCCGGGTTTATTTCGTTAAATTCTTATTAATGAAACAGGGTGACCAGATTCTACCTTTTCCTTCAAAAAAAAAAGAATTATCAAACTGCAGGGCCGGCCCTGAGTTCTCAGGGGCCCAAGGCGAACTCCCGAAATGGGCCCCCCATACACACACAAAAAAATTAAAAAATATATACAAAAAATTTGCACCTTGTTGAAAGAAAAATATGCAAATGATATAAATTTGTTTTAAATCACCCAAATTTAAAGTCTCAAATTCAATTCAATTCTTCAAGCCTAAACACAAATAATTTTAAAATAAAATTAAAGACTCAAATAATTATTTTTGGGGACCCCTAATAACAATATTTTTATTTTACGCGCTAAATACATGTCTATATTTACAGGAAACTACAAGTTTGGGCGTTCCTAAAATTGCAAAAATGCCGGTGGCCTGAGGCGGCCGCATGGTCCGCCTCAAGGGTAGGGCCGGCCCTGGAAACGGACAGAATTTTCTGCCAAACTAGTCGAAACTCGACATGACCTAATTGTCAATACCTCTTGAGAATATTGAATTTATTATAACTTTTCAGACTTGAACCTCTACTTGTAATTTTTCTTCCGCAACAACCCAACAGGAACATTATAAAAATTCTTATCCATTGCATCAATTTTGGTAAAAATATCTTAAGTAGAATGGTTTAGAACAAATTAAATCCCCAGGATAGAAAGACTATTCAGAGAATTAGGATCTTCCACTTAAGATTTTTTCTCGAAAGCAGGTACCATTCATTAGAATTTATATGATGTTGCAATTGAATCTTTCACCAATCACTTCTGGATTTAATTGAGAGACTAATATAGATATAGTGATTTATGGGAACTAATATTGAATTTCTATATTTGCTGGGACCTGTGTGGAAAATACCCAAACAGTAAACATACACGCATCAGAATGGTGAATTACATAAATTAAAGACATTGATAGTTTTCATATTATAAATTGAACTCGTACTCAACATTGTGACTGAGATACAAATCTACTTCATATCTGAAGTCAGATATATATTATACCCGCTAAATATATTTAAAATCTGAATTAGTTTTATTATACATACCAGTCAGGATAACTGTTTGCAAACTAAGATTGCTCAACACTCGAAGCAGCAACAAGCATACAGGTTCCAACAACCCGAGTATTTTGATACCATGATAATGTGCTTGAGCTTGTGCAGGGCAAACCATTTACTTGCATACTCTCAACAGACAAATTTCCCCCAACGACTTTTCAGGGCATGAAAACCAAAGAGCAGTATGTTACCTTCTTTGCAATCCACTAAAATAATGATGTGGCATATACTATTCTGTTACTCTCTTTGCTATCCACTTAACAATGATGATCTGCACTATACGTTAGCCAATGTTATCAATGACACTACCATTAGTTTCCACAAGAACCACTCTCATCCAAACAAACTCCAAACATTCTGCACGACAAAACATAAACTCCCACAATCTTCTTTCTAACAAACGCCTTTGAAACCAAACAAAACATTAGTGTGAAGATTGGACAATCAATTCCAGCT